>JALPQI010002390.1:0-101737 GCA_025490895.1 Thaumatotibia leucotreta
GTTGTCAGTATTACCTACTCTGAATCTGAACCAAAAATATTAAGAACCTATGTATAGGAGCATTTCTATTCTTCTATTTACCCATGTAAGAATTTGTTAACAGATAGTTACATTTTCAATGTGTGTTTATCTGTAGATACCTAAAAACATTAAGTATACACAGTGTATTATAAACCCCCATTTCGTCTCACCTTGTTTTTTTTTGCAAAAATCCATAGTCAACAAGGTTTCAAACAGGAGACTAAAACTCCGACATTGCTACGGCTTGTAGCACTTGATTTTAATATGGCTTATAAACACACGTGTAATTAAGATACGTATCCCCGTGTACACGTGGATACGTATCTTAATTACACGCAGATACGTTCCGCTTGCGTTGCTTGCTAAGTGACGATTCGATGCCTTGTCTTTAGGACTAAGGAAAACGCATGAGAATGTACCGTGATATTTGTGAATCTAATTTAGTGGTTACCTAATTGCCCTTCTAACGGAAAGTGCGATAACTTAGTTTGAAAATGTAATAATAAATAATTGTACTTAATTTCAGTATGATAACGTGTATACGTACTGAAATTAAATTTTACGTATTACTTACAGCACTTTAAGGGCAGAATTATAAAATATAGATATTTTCTGAGTAGATTAATAATAAAAACTGACACATTCTCATGTATTAATTACCTAATTTAATAATTAGATGGGGACGGAAATTAAAAAATACACAACAATGTGAGGTATAAATAATTTTTCTTAGTTCTAAATATCATAAAAATCAACAATAATATTTTTTTTTTCTACTTATTGATAAATTAATCAACATAAATCATTACAATGATACAGATCTTCTTAATATAAAAGTTAAGTAATTATTACTCATTACGCTAAGATGTTGATAAATAAAAAATCGCTTTATTATTCATTTAGTATATTCAGATTTTTTTACTATGTATGTGCGCTGACTAAATTTTTTTTTTGATTTGCTCAAAGTTGACTGGTAGAGAATGCTTCATGGCATTAAGTCCGCCTGTTGTACTTTAAGTTCTTCTGTTGTGCAATAAATTTGAGTTGAGATAAATAAAAACATAAATCAATATTGAGGGTACCAGGCAACGATTAATATCTATAGTAGGAAACCCATAATTCAGGAACAAAATAAATGAGTCATAAATATACAAATAAATATTTTTATCATAATTCGAATCTGAGAGTTTTGCTTAGTAGGCAGCGTTATTACCTACAAAATACATACCTAAAAGAACTTTTAAACTACAAAAGGATATTAAAAAGCAATATAATGAAAAAATACAATGTACTAACTCATTAGATGTCGTGACGGAAGATTTTAGGTGCACCGCTTTCAACGACACGAAAAGTCACTGTTGGTACGATAATTGTACAATTAAAGTGCATAAAGCCGTGTCACCGATCCTGGTGGCATAACTTCACACCCAACTTCTCTTCATTGTTGACACACTTTAAAAACGCTATCTTCTCAACAACAGTAATAAAACACAAATGTAATAAAACGCGAAAAAACAATTGCTTTAAATTCGACTCAACTCTCTTCAAGTCTGTTCGAACTGCAATATTATTAGTGACTAACACGTATAAGACCAAAACCCGAAATTGCCCTCTACGAATTAACTAAAACATCCCCGCTTATCTATATAATAAAATAAGTAAAAAAAGTTTTAAGTTAAACGGTTTTTATTGCACCAAAAACTAGAAAATAAAAAATTGTTATAACTAACCGTAGATGCAACTTTCTGTAGATTACTCACGTGAAACTATTATCACTGTAGTTTTCCCAAGTCGGATGCTGAAAGCCACGTTTAGCCTCTATGTCAGTGGATTAAGCGTTACCTAATCGGAAACTTTTACCAAACTGAAATAAAAACGTGGGGCGTACGCAATTGTGATTAAGTCACTACAGTTATTTGAGAACACACATATAAATCAAGACAGCAATAGTGTAATAAGTTTTGTTCTGGCCTTGATAAAAGCTATTTACCTCTGTGGAAGTGATGAAACAGATGGACGATTAATTGCAAAATTAAAGCAACAATTACATATATTTTGAACTTGTATGTTTCTTTCTTCATAATAACGCCCCACGTTTTTATTTTAGTTTGGTAAAAGTTTCCGATTAGGTAACGCTTAATCCACTGACATAGAGGCTAAACGTGGCTTTCAGCATCCGACTTGGGAAAACTACAGTGATAATAGTTTCACGTGAGTAATCTACAGAAAGTTGCATCTACGGTTAGTTATAACAATTTTTTATTTTCTAGTTTTTGGTGCAATAAAAACCGTTTAACTTAAAACTTTTTTTACTTATTTTATTTTCAAGTTTTTAGTGCAATTGTTAAGTTAATTTCCGATACTGTACCGATGTTGTTTGTAATATGTAATACAATTATGCATGCTAAGTAGCGTTTATACTCTCGCGCTTTCATCACGAATCACGACACATATGTTAACGTAATGGACATTATTTTATGTGTAACGGGAGGCGAATCCCTGCTGAATAGATATTTTTAGAAATCCGAGACCATTTTTTTTATTTAATATCTCGATTGACAAATAAAAACCAAAGGCTCGGCGTGGTTAATATAAGGTTGAATGCCCGAAGTATCTCAAATAGACGTGTTATTTATACAATAAGTACCTTAAATAACAGAGATCTGACAATAAGGAATATATCAATCAATTTGGTTTATTGAGAATTTCAAGTTTAAATTTTTATACAAGTCGAATTTCGAGACTATAAAATATAAACTCATTCTCTGAGTCGACCAACCGGACGACCGCAGGTCTGACGGTAAGTCCGACGCGAACCGAGGGCCTAAAGGGTCAATCCATGCAATCTATCAACCGGAGGGCCATAGGCCCGACGGCACTATGGCACGCACTACGTGAATCCGAGAGACTCACGCTCTCTGTATATCAACTGGAGGACCGCAGGTCCGACTGCACGTCCTACGCAAACCACCTGCGCTATCAGCCTATCAACCGGAGGGACGCAAGCCCGACAGCTGGCCCTACACGATTCACTCATGCTGTCACTCTATCAGCTGGAGGGCCGCAGGCCCGACGGCTCGCCCTACGCGAACCACTCACGCTGTCACTCTATCAGCTGGAGGGCCGCAGGCCCGACGGCTCGCCCTACGTGAACCACTCATGCTGTCACTCTGTCAGCTGGAGGGCCGCAGGCCCGACGGCCCGCCCTTCGCCAACCACTCACGCTGTCACTCTATTAATTGGAGGCAGAGTTGGGCAAAAAGTAATATGATTACTCCTTCCGGTTACTTTTGTATGTGTACTTTGTAATATATATGACAAAGTACACCTACTAATGTAATATACAGAAGATATCATATTACTTTTTGCCCAACTCTGGCTGGAGGGCCGCAGGCCCGACGGCTCACCCTACGCGAACCACTCACGCTGTCACTCTATCAGCTGGAGGGCTGCAGGCCCGACGGCTCGCCCTTCGCGATTTACTCACGCTGTCACTCTATCAGCTGGAGGGCCGCAGGCCCGACGGCTCGCTCTACGTGAATCACTCACGCTGTCACTCTATCAGCTGGAGGACCGCAGGCCCGACGGCCCGCCCTTCACGAACCACTCACGCTGTCACTCTATCAGCTGGAGGGCCGCAGGCCCGACGGCTCGCCCTACGCGACCCACTCACGCTGTCACTCTATCAGCTGGAGGGCCGCAGGCCCGACGGCTCGCTCTACGTGAATCACTCACGCTGTCACTCTATCAGCTGGAGGGCCGCAGGCCCGACGGCTCGCTCTACGTGAATCACTCACGCTGTCACTCTATCAGCTGGAGGACCGCAGGCCCGACGGCCCGCCCTACGTGAACCTCTCACGCTGTCACTCTATCAGCTGGAGGGCCGCAGGCCCGACGGCTCGCCCTACGCGAACCACTCACACTGTCACTCTATCAGCTGGAGGGCCGCAGGCCCGACGGCTCGCCCTACGCGAACCTCTCACGCTGTCACTCTATCAGCTGGAGGGCCGCAGGCCCGACGGCTCGCCCTACGCGAACCTCTCACGCTGTCACTCTATCAGCTGGAGGGCCGCAGGCCCGACGGCTCGCCCTACGCGAACCTCTCACGCTGTCACTCTATCAGCTGGAGGGCCGCAGGCCCGACGGCTCGCCCTACGCGAACCTCTCACGCTGTCACTCTATCAGCTGGAGGGCCGCAGGCCCGACGGCTCACCCTACGCGAACCTCTCACGCTGTCACTCTATCAGCTGGAGGGCCGCAGGCCCAACGGCTCGCCCTACGCGAACCACTCACGCTGTCACTCTATCAGATGGAGGGCCGCAGGCCCGACGGCTCGCCCTATGCGATTCACTTACGCTGTCACTCTATAAGTCTATCAGCCGGAGGGCCGCAGCAATGACATACGGTACTAAATCGTGGTCGCTTACAATGGGCCTCATAAGAAGGCTCAAAGTCACCCAAAGGGCAATGGAGAGGCCTATGCTAAGAGTCTCTCTGCGAGATCGGATTACAAATGAGACCATAGGCATCGAACCAAAGTAACCGATATAGCTCTTCGAATCGCTAAACTGAAGTGGGCGGGGCTCGTCGCGCGTGGATTGCGTTGAACCGATGGCCGTTGGGGCGGTAAGGCTCTCGAGTGGCGGTCACGTACCGGAAGGCACAGCGTGGGTAGGCCCCCCCACAAGGTGAACTCATGACCTGGTGAAGGTCGCTGGATGCGGGTGGCACAGGGCCGGTCCTTGTGGCAATCTTTGGGGGGCCTATATTCACCAGTGAACGTCTTTCAACTGATATGATGATGATGATGATAGTTAAATCCGTATGTTTCTACCAAATATCTAAAGCAGTACTGCAAAATCTACATATCGCTAAACCTAGTGGTTGTGGCAGGCAGTAACACTGGAGTATCAGATTTGAGGAGTTGGATGTTAGTATTAAATTCGCATGTTTCTACTTAATATCTAAAGAACTTCTTTAAAATCAAGATGTCGATAAAAGATAAACCTTGCGGTTCTTGTAGGCAGTACTGCAGCATCAGGAGTGAGGAGTTGGAAGTCAAGATCAGGCTGTTAGTATTTGATTATGCCAAACATGCTATACTTTCATTTTCACGTGTCTAACACTCTCGGTTAAGGTAAGCAGTACGTCTGCAGCATCAGGTTTTGAGGATACAAGGATACAAATAATATATTATAATATTGCATTGTCATGGGGACTTGATAAGATTTCCAAATTTTATTGATTTCGGTGCAGTAGAAGTGGTCGAAAAATCGATCACAAGATTTGAAGCATCGACGACAGTTGATACGCGGTGAAGTTAATAAAAACCGTTTAAAAAACACAAAGATGCGGCTACTTCATTCAACTTCACAAACAAAAGACTTCACAGAAAAATTACCACGTGTGGTCAATTATATCGCTGACAAACTATTGTTTGCTACTTTGGGCGTGCAACTTCTTGGTATAGGTCTTATCTACAAAAGGGCCGCCCCGGCAGGTAATAAACTTAAATGAACGACTGTATTATCTTTTATATTATATAGCAATTTGTTCAAATATTTTTAACATGATTTTTTATTTTTTTCTGTGGTGATTCAAAATCACAATATAAATTCCAAACCATAATTTATAGGTAACACCGTCGCTTGTTATATAGAACACAGTACCTAACACGTTATCGTATAACATAAATCGATACGAAAAATGCAATTCTAATCAATAAAATCCCGTTCGTCCCGATTCAGAGTATATTCGTAATACTCAAAACGTACTTAAAAACAAGATGTCATGCATTCAATATTAGGCCTTATTTATTTACATTTTAATCGGTCCGACCGGATCCATGCCACGAGCATTCGTGGCCAGAGCGAAGCCAAGATTCGTAGATACGTATACAAACAAAGATTCGGGTACGTATCTCGGCGTGACTGTGAAATTCGTGATCTTAGTACCGCCGGGGTTAAGGACACGGAGCGATGGTTCGGCGAATAGTACGTATACCGGGAGCCCTAATTAAAACATATATTCTACTTAAGAGTACATGTTTGTACCAACAAGGATGAAAAAATATTAAATTATGATTTTTTATTTAACATTAAAAAATGGAAATGCTCATAGGTTTGAAATAAAAAACATTGTGTACTTTTTTTTTTAATCTACTTAGACTAAAAACGCTTGTTTGTCATACTTTTACATAAAACACATTTCAAGACCTTAAGAGAGGTTAAGAAAAAATATAGAAAAAAAACACACAGGAATGAATATTAATTCATCGTTCCTTTCCTTCTTTAAGATTATTATAACCTTTTTTATTATAACTACTACAAGGTTTTAGGTACTTACACGAAAAATTAAATATTGAAATATGCTTGTTTTGAATAAAAAATCAGTGTAATGCGTCTTTATTTGTAGTATAACATTTTATAATAATTATAGTCTCTGGAAATTGTTACCATTGTATAACAGACTTTATGGCTACTAGGTATCCTATTGCAATGGGACTAAATATTAACTTAGTGGTAACTACTGGGAATTCAAATTCCCATCTCTTACCACTAAACTAATTGGTGGTAACTACTGGGAATTCTTTTTCCCAGTAGTTACCACCAATTAGTTTGGTGGTAACAGTTGGGAATTTAAATTCCCAGTTGTTCCCAGTGGTAACAGGTGGGAAAAAAAATCCCAGTTGTTACCACTGGTGTCAAGTTGGTGGTAACAGGTGGGGATAACCCTTTTTAAACGGCGGTTTAAGTTTTTATTGGTTGACATTGAAATTCATTGCCGTGATGCATTGAAGAGGGGGTGACACCTTTCAACTAAAATTCAGGACCGTTTTTGAAAGGCAATTTAGTATGGCGTGCTGCTTCCATGTTTTATTTGTTCGTAGGTTTTAAAATTTGATTGTCTGACTCCTGTGGCCTATTTCACCGTAATTACAAGTCTGACAATTGTAAAATATCACTGTTACTGACGTCACAGGCCTCCGTACGCTACGGCTACCGCTTACTATCAGACGGTCCATGTGCTTGTTTACCACCAACATAAAATTATTACTAATAACGTTATTTTATCGCCAATAAACTACTTTTTCACCACACTGCTACTGCTCGTAAACACGCTGTTTGTCCTTCAATTTCAGAGCGCAAAACTGTGTTTTAATCTCTAGAGGTTAAAGTATTTTTTTTTTTAATTTTCTGGATAGACTAAAGCAATAACTTATACGGCCTGAGAGTGAAATAAGCTTTTTGACGTTTAGAACTAGACAGTACGTTCGAAAACTCAATAGTTTCAAACAGATTCATACACATGAACCTTTCATAATACTTAAAGTGATTGTTTAACTCTCGTGTAAATATTGAAACCCGAGCAAGCGAAAGATTCCAGAATTTGAACCACGAGCGCAGCGAGTGAAACACGACATTTTTCACCACACTAAAGCGAGGAAACATGCCAAATAAAACTCAAACATAACAAATTAGAAGGTATTTATTTGCAAGTCCTCAACTTCCAAAAAATAAACAAATCAACAAATAATAAAACAATAACCTCAAATATTTATCTTGGCGTGGCAATGCTTAAAAATTCAGGATAATGCCAAAATGAGACTCATGTAGTTATTGGCGATTTTTCTGTGATTTTCGGAATTATCCCACTTTCGCATCTCGCTATTACCCCAAAGCCACTTAAGTATATTAAACTAAGATATCACCAATGAAAGAAAACAAAACACGATCGAACTCGTTTAAATTTTAAAAGAAAAAAATATTCGGATGCGTTCTGAAATTTGCATAGTGTCAACACTTTCATTTTCCTATTGTTTTTATTTGTCGTATTTTTAGAACTTTTAATAAAAAAGCCTTATTACAACAAAATGTGGTATTAGCATATTGAATATAATAAGTATTATGAAAGGTTCATGTGTATGAATCTGTTTGAAACTATTGAGTTTTCGAACGTACTGTCTAGTTATTTATTAAAGTTCCTGCACTACATTTTATGTTGGTGGCAAATAAACGCACGGCCCTTCCGATGGTAAGCGGTAGCTGTAGCCTATAGACGCCCCGATTGGAGAAACAGTAAATTTACAATTGTAGCACTTGTCAATGTGGTGAAATTGGGGCCTGGTGTCAAAATAGTAGACAAATATTCACTTTGCCTCCTGGGTTCTCATATTTTTGAAGAATCCTTTGCCGATTATATTTGTAACTCTATTTCTAAATTCCAAAATCACGCAAATCGTCTACTTGAAATTAGCCCTCATTACGCACTTGCGATTCTTAAGTTTTTTCTTTTTGTCCCTAAATTGATATATCTACCTACGTGCTCTGTTGCTGTCCGTTCTGGAAGTAGTAAATTATTATACAAAGGGGCAACGTTGTTGTTTAACTGTCGTGCCTATATTGAGACCTGAGCTAGAGAAAGATTCCAAAATTGAGCCACGAGCGTAGCTTGCCCTCTTTCCAGCATTTACGGAACTTTCCCTCTTTGAGGCAGTCATCAAAAATGCCTTTTAGTCTATCTCCAAGGTGTTCCTTATGTCAGGGGGATGACTTTCCCTACTACAAATGGACGGATAACTCGATACCACGCCAACCGATTTCGGTTCGGTAAATATTTTTAAGATTAAAACGAAATGGCCTGTTGGCACCAAATCGGGTTCTGATGATGGGATCTCGGCGAAATCGGTTAAAATTGTTGTTTTCAGTACAGATGGTGCTTTTTTTACGCGCTAGTGCGAGAAGTGGTTCATTTTACGTCAGCTCGAAATCTTCGGACAGCCTTATGTACTGAAAAACGTCGTACGATACACGTGCGAAAACGAAATTCGTAACTCGTGGCGATTTAAAGCACTCCCTTCGGTCATGCTTTAATTTTTCTCCACTCGTTACGAACAAAATTTTTTTCGGACTAGAAACCTAATGTACTATTATTTATTATATTTTACAGAATACGACATGGTAGACCCGAAGTTCTGCAGCATGTTCATAATGCACGTCCGGCACGGCTGCCGGGACTGTTCGCCGGGCGGCGGTCCGGTCTGCGCGGTCAGCTTGCTCGACAACCGGGTGGCACTGTTCCGGGACCGCTGCGCGCTGCAGGCGACCGACTGTACGCCGGCCACTTTCCATGGTACTGAGACATCATACAACTGTAATAGTATACTTTATAATGATCAGTTCATATTGCAGTCCAGGGCGCGTAACCAAGATGCCAACCGTGAACGAAGGGTAACTGTCTTTGTCGCACTGCACTGAGAGTATCAGGGGTTTGGCTCACAGTAATCCAGCAGTAGATTGCAACTGGATTGGCTTTCTACAGTATTCCAATGGCGGTTGATTGGATAAACTGGATTAGAGTAGAACCTCTCCAGTTACTTAATTGGATTGCTCACTAAAGTTAGTCTATAGCACTACATTCCAGAGCGTAGTCAAATTGCCAATCGCTAACACTCAGTAGCGTATCTTATTATCTGTCATTCTTTCTTATTAGTGCGTCGAAGACAGTTGCGCTAGCGATTGACTTGGCTACGCAATCTGTTCGGAAAGTTAAGGCACCTGTAACACACGGGCGCGCTTCGCCGCGAGCCACTTTCCGGACAGCCTACATAATGTCTGGCGCTGTCGGGTCTGCTCGCCGGGCGGCGGTCCGGTCTGCGCGGTCAGCTTGCTCGACAACCGGGTGGCACTGTTCCGGGACCGCTGCGCGCTGCAGGCGGCTGACTGTACGCCGGCCACTTTCCATGGTACTGACACAATACAATACCTACAGCATTTCGGAAAATTATTCGGGATCGATGTAAGACGGTCATCAGCCTATCTCAGTCCACTGCTGGACGTAGGCCTCTCGTATAGACGCATTAGGAGGTAAATGCCCAGGTCGCCTAGGCAAGATGCCAATCGTGAACGAAAGGCGTCTTTGTCGCACTACCAAGAAAGAGTGACAGAGAAAACTACGTTACGCTACAGAGCGTAAGGGTTTGATAACTTGGCTACATACACAGTAATCTATCGGTAGATTGGTACTGGATTGTCTTTCTAAAGTATTCCAATGGCGCTAGATTGAATTAAATGGATTAAAAGAGCAGAACCTTTCTATTTATCGGGTTGGATTGCTCTCTGGAGTTGGTATATACCACTACATTCCAGTATCAGAGTGCGTAGATAGTCAAATTGCCAAAAGCGTATCGTATTATCAGTCACTCTTTCTTATTAGTGCGTCAAAGACAGTTGCGCTAGCGATTGACACGCTACGCAATCTGTTTGGAAAGTCAAGGCACCTGTAACACACGGGCGCGCTTCGCCGCGAGCCACTTTCTGGACAGCCTACATAATGTCCGGCGCTGCCGGGTCTGCTCGCCGGGCGGCGGTCCGGTCTGCGCGGTCAGCTTGCTCGACAACC
Source organism: Thaumatotibia leucotreta (assembly GCA_025490895.1). Classification (NCBI taxonomy): domain Eukaryota; kingdom Metazoa; phylum Arthropoda; class Insecta; order Lepidoptera; family Tortricidae; genus Thaumatotibia; species Thaumatotibia leucotreta. Next base: position 10,423 of record JALPQI010002390.1, read on the forward strand.
GGGTGGCACTGTTCCGGGACCGCTGCGCGCTGCAGGCGGCTGACTGTACGCCGGCCACTTTCCATGGTACTGAGACATCATACAACTGTAATAGTATACTTTATAATGATCAGTTCATATTGCAGTCCAGGGCACGTAGCCAAGATGCCAACCGTGAACGAAGGGTAACTGTCTGTCGCACTGCACTGAGAGTATCAGGGGTTTGGCTCACAGTAATCCAGCAGTAGATTGCAACTGGATTGGCTTTCTACAGTATTCCAATGGAGGCTGATTTGATAAACTGGATTAGAGTAGAACCTCTCCAGTTACTTAATTGGATTGCTCACTAAAGTTAGTCTATAGCACTACATTCCAGTGCGTAGTCAAATTGCCAATCGCTAACGCTCAGTTAGCGTATCTTATTATCTGTCATTCTTTCTTATTAGTGCGTCAAAGACAGTTGCGCTAGCGATTGACTTGGCTACGCAATCTGTTAGGAAAGTCAAGGCACCTGTAACACACGAGCGCGCTTCGCCGCCAGCTGCCACTTTCCGAACAGCCTACATACTATACTGCCGGGACTGCTCGCCGGGCGGCGGTCCGGTCTGCGCGGTCAGCTTGCTCGACAACCGGGTTGCGCTGTTCCGGGACCGCTGCGCGCTGCAGGCGGCTGACTGTACGCCAGCCACTTTCCATGGTACTGGCACAATACAATACCTACAGTATTTCGGAAAATTATACGGGATCGATGTAAGACGGTCTACATATCATCAGCCTATCTCAGTCCAGACGTAGGCCTGTCGTATAGATGCATTAGGAGGTAAATGCCCAGGTCGCTTAGGCAAGATGACAATCGTGCACGAAAGGCGTCTTTGTCGCACTACCAAGAAACAGTGACAGAGAAAACTACGTTACGCTACAGAGCGTAAGGGTTTGATAAATTGGCTACATACACAGTAATCTATCGGTAGATTGCAACTGGATTGTCTTTCTAAAGTATTCCAATGCCGCTAGATTGAATTAAATGCATTAAATGAGCAGGGTGCTTAGCCAAGTTGCCAATCGCTAGCGCTTCATCGTTAATCGCAGCTAACTGTCTTTGTCGCACTAATATTAAAGAGTGACAGAGAGGGAAAACTACGTTACGCTACTAAGCGCTAGCGATTGGCATCTTGGCTAAGCATCCTGAACCTTTCTATTTATCGGGTTGGATTGCTCCCTGGAGTTGGTATATACCAGTACATTCCAGTATCAGAGTGCGTAGTCAAATTGCCAAAAGCGTATCGTATTATCAGTCACTCTTTCTAATTAGTGCGTCGAAGACAGTTGCGCTAGCGATAGACACGCTACGCAATCTGTTCGGAAAGCCAAGGCACATGTAAACACGGGCGCGCTTCGCCGCGAGCCACTTTCCGGACAGCCTCCATAATGTCCGGCGCTGCCGGGACTGCTCGCCGGGTGGCGGTCCGGTCTGCGCGGTCAGCTTGCTCGACAACCGGGTGGCACTGTTCCGGGACCGCTGCGCGCTGCAGGCGGCTGACTGTACGCCGGCCACTTTCCATGGTACTGAGGCACATCATACAACTGTAATAGTATACTTTATAATGATCAGTTCATATTGCAGTCTAGGGCGCGTAGCCAAGATGCCAACCGTGAACGAAGGGTAACTGTCTGTTGCACTGCACTGAGAGTATCAGGGGTTTGGCTCACAGTAATCCAGCAGTAGATTGTAACTGGATTGGCTTTCTACAGCATTCCAATGACGGTTGATTGGATAAACTGGATTAGAGTAGAACCTCTCCAGTTACTTAATTGGATTGCTCACTTAAGTTAGTCTATAGCACTAAATTCCAGTGCGTAGTCAAATTGCCAATCGCTAACGCTTAGTAGCGTATCGTATTATCTGTCACTCTTTCTTATTAGTGCGTCAAAGACAGTTGTGCTAGCGATTGACTTGGCTACGCAATCTGTTAGGAAAGTCAAGGCACCTGTAACACACGGGCGCGCTTCGCCGCGAGCCACTTTCCGGACAGCCTACATAATGTCCGGCGCTGCCAGGACTGCTCGCCGGGCGGCGGTCCGGTCTGCGCGGTCAGCTTGCTCGACAACCGGGTGGCACTGTTCCGGGACCGCTGCGCGCTGCAGGCGGCTGACTGTACGCCGGCCACTTTCCATGGTACTGACACATCATACAACTATAGTAGTGTAACGTATTTTATTAATGGTCAGTCCACATTGCAGTCTGGAGCGTAGCAAAGATGTCAATCGTGAAAGGCCAAGAAAGCTTGACTGAGAGAAAACTATGATACTCGACTGAGCGTAGGTGTTTCGCAACTTTTTTCCAGTAATCCAGCAGCTTACAACAGTATTCCAATGGCGGTAGATTGGGTAAACTAGATGAAAAGACTAGACCCTTTCCAGTCACCGGATTTCATTGTTCTCTTGGGTGGGTATATTCCACTATATTCCAGTATCAGTGCGTAGTGAATCGTATAGGCAAAGCAATCATAGGCATGATGCCAAGATGCCAATCGTGAACGAAAGGCGTCTTTGTCGCACTACTAAGAAAGAGTGAAAAGAAAACAACGTTACGCTACAGAGCATAAGGGTGCGGGTCCACTGACGCGGGGCTGTGCAAAATTGACCAATCACATTCTTCAAATTCAAAATTCGAAACACTGTGATGCCGTCTCATTGGCCGAGCTCCCACAGTGGAGCCGCACCCTAAAGGTTTGATAACTGGGCTACTACCCACCAATCATTTTAGCACTGATTGGCTCGCTGGTAGAATGAGACACAATGATGATGCCGTTGCAAATAAAAAGATAATAAAATGTTGTTCTTTTCAGAATACGAAGAAGTGGACTTGGGTCTCTGCGAATTCTACCTTAAAGAAAAATCTGTCGAAATAAACATTCTGAGTGCCTAAGGAGAATATATCTTTTATTTTTTATGACCTTTCATTTACTTTCACCCTCGTTTTACCTGTCCTGTCCCATCGTCTACTTATCAAATCGAGTTTTTTTTTATATACGAGTATATTTATTTTCAAAACTACAAATTTATGTACATAGATTAAATCTAACTAATCTACTTAACCTAACCTATATCTAAGATTGGCCCTTGTGGCATTGTACCGAGGATGCTGGCGGCATTTCCTCGCTGTATCGCAACACTGATGCGTTGTAAGATTGTTGGTTTGACGTAACTAAAGACCGAAGAACTGGCGACTTCCTCGCACAACGCATCAATCTAGTTTAATTTAATTCACTTCCTGGTTTCCGATTAAACTGAAATTTTGTTTATGATTTGTGCTAGAAGGTTGTTTATAGTTACAGTATTACAATTACAACAATAATAAACTAATAAGTAATACAATTTGACATAGTGACGTTCGCAGGATGCGGATGGCGCTGGACTGATCATTGTGACAATCTTTCGGTTTTATTCAATAGGTACATACTATTTTTTAATACATTTTGTATGTCGGTAACGGAATACAAGTATCGAAAAATGTATGCTAAAGGCGTTTTTTCTTCTATTAGGAATTAGGATCGAACGTAGGCTTAGCACAGGATCAGTGCGACAATATGTCGCCGCGAGATAGACTATAGGTACATTATATTCATATAGTTAGTAATAGATGGAAAATCTATCTTGCGGCGACATACTGACATACCAATCATATGCTAAGAGTACCTAGTGATGTATTTATATGTAAATTATTTATTGTACACAATCATCATAATTAAGGGGGCCTGGCCCCCTGTCGTTGCAGCATCCTCCATTCGGCCCTGTTCGGCAATCTTGAGCATTCTGCGCCAACACCACATCTCAAACGCTTCCAGTCGCTGGCGGTCTTCGGTTGTGATGTTCCAACTTTCGCATCCGTATAAGGCAATACTCCAAATATAAGATTTGATGAGGCTTTTTTTTCTAATATATAATTGGATCTTGCTGTTGTAAACGTGTCTATCTGCGGTGAACGCTTTTTTAGCCATTGCTATTCTAGTCCTTATTTCTTTCTCGCTTCTGCCTTTTTCTTCAAGCAGGTATGCTTCCTAGGTATGTGAAAGACTTAACTTGCTCTAATTGTTCCGAGTCGAGTGTAATATTTACCTTAGGGGACTGTACTTTGTTAGTAACCATGACTTTTGTTTTGTTAATATTTATGTTAAGTTTGAATTTGGGTCATTCTCAGATTTAGGCGTTCTCAGCCTCAACTCCGTCTTGATTTTGTACAGTATGTTTACTGCTATATTATCTATAAAATACGAATCATTGAGTTATTTAAATCATATGTATACTTTCGTCCCTCATATATATCTATTCGTTCACGTTTTATAAGCCATTGGTTTTTTCACCAAGACGGAGTTGAGAATGTTGCGACGGAGTTGATATATTTTATACGGAGTTTAGAAATAATGATATGGAGTTGATGTATACAGTGCTCTTAAACCTGAATGAGAATTTATATATTTTAATACTAGCGATCTGCCTCGGCTTCGCACGGGTACTATACCTACATATAAACCTTCAAATCTGTTGCGTAGTTTTAAAGATTTAAGCGTACAAAGGGACATAGAGGCATAGGGGCAGAAAAAGTGACTTTTTCATTAATATGTATGTTGTAGAATTGGACGTAGTTACGCGAAAACGTTCCAACCCACATGAGTTTGACATAAAAATTGATGACTTTTGCATTTGACAGAAACTTTAGATTTTAATGAAAAAACTCATGTGGGTTGGAACGTTTTCGCATAACTACGTCCAATTTTAAAAGGCATGGACGAAAACAAACATTAACAATCACTTTGTGAATAACATGTTACACGTAATAATACTTATTTTACGCTGAAGCTCTTTTTATTTTGACATAGCGTATTTTTCGAGATTTTGCTTTATTTTAGCTCTACGCCTACGTTGAGCTTCTTTCATATACTCTATCGTAGGTTTTTTAATTTTCGGCATTCTAAGTATATGAAACAAAAAAATTATAAAATTGAAGTAAGTTTAACGAAAAGCCCTAGCTCCAAAAATGCTGTAAACGGTATTGTAAGTAAAAAAATCTATCGTTAGTATTCAGAACGAAGAAATTGCGTCAAATTTCACATATTTTATTTTTCTTGGTATTGTAGATCAATGTACTATGTAAACAGTACATGTCTATGTAAAATTCGCAGTAGGTACCTAATTAAAGAAATGGAGTATAGGTACTTTAATTTTAATTTAGCAGCAAATGTCATGAAAAACAATTTTTTTTTGCATGTGACTGCTCACTTAGATACTAAATGCACGTATTTTTTCAACTCCGTCTAAATATTTGACGGAGTTTATTTGACGGAGCCTAGAGAGAAAGCTATTTTTTATTTTTATTTCATTAATTATTTTATTTGGTACAACGACATTTCACGCATTTAACAGGTAATACAGTTTAATTCATTATACTTAAATAGTAGAACGATCAAACACACCAATAGAAAAATAAATGACTAAACTAAGTTGAGAAAATGCAAGTGACAAAAAACGGAGATTAGATACTTACGTTCGTAAAATCGCCCAGCGTCGCCAAACGCACCTCCGTCACCCAACGTGTCACAAACAAGACTGAACTGGCTCGCTCAATGCAATAGTGATGTGCGTAAAATTGCAAATAGTGATGTGAAATTTTGTTTTGCTTCCAATGACGGAGTTTAGTCATAAATTCGTACGCGCGGAGAAAAAATCATATTTCTTTATACAAGCAGTTGAAATAACAATCAACTTAACAAAATGTTAATTTGTTTAATTGACTATGATAAAACAATACAATACCCTGTGTTAGGTAATAGTAGTGGTTCCCGAGTTGCAAAGGGGTTTGTCCCAAATTTTGGAGTCTGTACGCTTGATGGAGCATGATAAAACTAGGCTTTTATATTTTTTTATTACTAGTTCTCAACAGATTATCTACGAAATTACAACTGCTACAGGTAGAATAAAACGAAAACTACCCTCCAACATTTTTTTTACGCCTTATGCAAGAATACAAAGTTATTCTACCCGACGCCCAAAAAACGTGCCCTATGAGAATGACCCATTTAAGATAAAGATTTCATCCATTTTTAACCGACTTCAAAAAGGAGGAGGTTTACAATTCGACGAAATCTTTTTTTTTTTTTTATGTATGTTCCCCGATTGCTCGAAGACGTGTGGACCGATTTGGAAAATTCTTTTTTTGTTTGAAAGGGTATACCTTCTAGTTGGTCCCATTGTCGTCGGGTCCAGATCTGATGATGGGATCCTGGAGAAATCGAGGGAACTCTTCAAATATTGTAGGCACACATGATATTTTTCATTTATTTTCGAAAGCCAATCAAGTATTTGCGTCTAGTGATGAACGTCTTAAGTCGGTGAGCTGATGATGGAAGGTACAACTCCTTAGAGATTAGGAGTTGGGCAATAATTCTTTAAATATAACACGTTCCATGTTTTTTGGAAGCTATTCCAGTATTTGCCTTTAGGTGGTCATAGGCTCATGTTGGTGAGCTGATGATGGAAGGTACAACTCCTTAACGATTAGGAGTTAGAGGATAATTCTTTAAATATAACATATAACATGTATTTTGGAAGCTATTCCAGTATTTGCCTTTAGGTGGTCATAGGCTCATGTTGGTGAGCTGATGATGGAAGGTACAACTCCTTAACGATTAGGAGTTAGAGGATAATTCTTGAAATATAACATATTACATGTATTTTGGAAGCTATTCAAGTATTTGCCTTTAGGTAGTCATAGGCTCATGTTGTTGAGCTGATGATGGAAGGTACAACTCCTTAGCGATTAGGAGTTCAGCAATAATTCTTTAAATATAACACGTTCCATGTTTTTTGGAAGCTATTCCAGTATTTGCCTTTAGGTGGTCATAGGCTCATGTTGGTGAGCTGATGATGGAAGGTACAACTCCTTAACGATTAGGAGTTAGAGGATAATTCTTTAAATATAACATATTACATGTATTTTGGAAGCTATTCAAGTAGTTGCCTTTAGGTAGTCATAGGCTCATGTTGGTGAGCTGATGATGGAAGGTACAACTCCTTAGCGATTAGGAGTTGGGCAATAATTCTTTAAATACAATATATTTCATGTTTTTTTAAAGCTATTCGAGTATTTGCTTTTAGGTGGTTATAGGCTCATGTTGGTGAGCTGATGATGGAAGGTACAACTCCTTAACGATTAGGAGTTGGAGGATAATTCTCACTAAGCGGAATACTAACTCAAGTCATTAAAAGCCCCAGCCTACGGGGTCGGGCTTCTAATTCTCTCGTTGGTAATACCGTACTTACCTCCCTAGATGCACAATGTACTGTTACTGAACCTATTTTATATTTATACTATACTAAAAAGCAAAAAAATAAAATATTTTAAAAATAAAAATTAAACCGCCTTCAAAAATACGCTGGAACTAAAAAGTGCAAAATAATTTTGGTTCCTACCACTTAGGATTTCCTACCCAAACCTTTAAACCTTTTACCCTATTCATTGAAATAAAATATGATTCCTAGGTACCCCACTGATCTCAGTGAAGTCGGTGCCAAGACACAGAACAACAACAACTAAATAATATTACGTATACACTTCATAATATTAATAATATTTTGATTTAATTTATAATATTTTGAAGGGTATTTCTTAACCCTAAAATAATAACTAACCCTAAAATATGAGTGTGATGTAGCCTGTGGACGTATTTGTCTTGGCACCGACTTCACTGAGATCAGTGGGGTACCTAGGAATCATATTTTATTTCAATGAATAGGGTAAAAGGTTTAAAGGTTTGGGTAGGAAATCCTAAGTGGTAGGAACCAAAATTATTTTGCACTTTTTAGTTCCAGCGTATTTTTGAAGGCGGTTTAATTTTTATTTTTAAAATATTTTATTTGTATATTACTACGACTGACTACAGTGCCTCCTCTGTCTCAGCGACCATGGCAATGTCATCTGCAAATTTGATCCAGTGTATTTAATTCCCATTAATTAATTTCCATTCCCATTGTACACAAAACACGGGAAAAATACACATAACACAATTTAGATATCTACCGTCGTACCTAGTGATTATGTATGAGTAGAATTACGAGTAACAAGACAAAATATATGTAAAAAAAAACCGGCTAAGTGCGAGTCGGACTCGCGCGCGAAGGGTTCCGTACCATTATCAATTTATCGTTAAAAAATAGTTAAATCAACATAAATATCTCAAAAAATATAAGAGATAATTTAATCAATCCAATAATCGTTGATAGAGTTTATTATTATGCATAACATAATTTTTTTAGAATTTTATACCACGTAAGTAAGTAGTTTAGAAAATAGTTTAAAAGAGGGGGGACACATTTTTTAGGCTTCGAGAGGTGATATCTCGAAAACGGTTCGCTTAAATAAAAATGTGATATATACTTAAACCTTTATATTATATAAACGTGTGGAGTATCAATAGAATATACATCTAAAAAATGTATATCTCTCAGTTACATGTATGGAGGGCCCCTGAGGATTCTGTAGCGGTTTATACAACACATATTCTTACCAAATTTCATTACTCTAGCATTTATAGTTTCCAAGTAAATCGGATATGACAGATGGACAGACGGACATGACGGATCTATTAGGGGTTCCGTTTTTGCCATTTTGGCTACGGAACCCTAAAAAGTAGGACAAATTGTATTTCTACTGTTAGGTTAAGGCGGATTAACCTAAATGCAGACAAGGGTACCTGGACGCTTAGTAGCGTATCGTAGTTTTCCCTCTTTGTCACTCTTTCGTATTAGTGCGACAAAGACAGTTAGCTGCCTTTCGCTTACGATTGACGATTAAGCGTTAGCGATTGGCAACTTGGCTAATAAGCATCCAGGGACCGGAACCGCTATTTTCTCCATACAAAAAGAACGCTTCTTTTTTCGTTCTTCGGTTTATAAATTGTAAGTTAATAGAGTAATTTAAAATATGATATTGTAAATTACATAAAATAGTGAGCACTACATAAAGTATAGTATTAGGGTATTTCTCAGAGCTTAAATGGACATCTCATTCATCTGGTCACGTTTTTTTGGAAGTGGCTACATCTATTGGTATCATTTTCGGTCGTCAGATACAGCACCCATTTCTCTTTAAGACAACCAAAGCCAACCTCAAATCATTCAGCCACTTCCAAATAAACGTGACCAGATGAATGAGATGTCCGTTTGCACTCTGAGAAAACATTTTAAAATATTGGGCTATTTTGAGGTTTTTGTAAAATACCGGTTTCGGTCTCTCAAGGGGACTGGTTGCCAGTGGCAACATGCCACCTTGCTTAGCAAAAAAAAATTACGTTCCCGCTTGACCGTTTTTAAGTTTGTTTAACTACGCTTGATTGAATTTAATCATTTTGTTTACATTGTGTGAGTTTTCGTAATGCAGTTTGTTCGTTGAAAATTTGTGGACAAAACATGAAGAAGAATATTATTTTATTATTAGGTGAGTAACTATTATTAGGCACTAATAGATCATCATCATCACTAGTTTTCAGCCCACTGCTGGACATAGGCTTATTAATTACCTTTGCGCATTTGGAGGTAATACCGATACCCACCGATACTATGATGATGCTGCTGCCCATCATCAATCTTTGATAACCGAATTTGCTTTCAGCTTTACTATATTTCCACCAATCATCAGGAAAAATTACAAGCACCACACTAAAAATAAAAGAACGAATAAAACTATTAAAACAACAAATACGAGCAAGTCTACGGAACCCATCTCCTCATCAGCCAGAACCGGTGCCAATATACTACGAATCCGATGAAAACGCACCCATACCACCCATCCTAGAACAGGATGAACTAAAAATCAACGACAAATTCAAATTCAAAAAGATAAAAGGCATGAAAACACTCACTACGCGTAAATCCTTTCTGCGAGCGCAGCCAACTACTGATAACAATCTAAAAAAGAAACTACAAAGTATAATAAAGAAATTCAAACTCAGTGGTAAAGCAACTGCTTTGTTTAACGCTTTAACTCGACAGCCTGAAGCGACGAGGTCCGTAAATATATTTTACAGAAGAGCATTTGATAAATATGTTTTGGAGACCACGCAAGAATGGATGCACTGTTCAGAGTTTGTGTCGCCGTATTTGCAAGGAGCTAAGAAAGATTTGAGCAGGCCTAAGAAGACTTCGGATAAAGACCATGTTGTACATCGGTAAGAATAGTATTACCGTATAACCACCTTTAACTATAGTTCATAGTTCATACGCTCCCAACAATTATGGTCCAAAACTTATTCGAATATCTTCCATTAGGTGTACCTAATTGTTATCTATTCGTAGGAAAAAAGTCCTCATTAGTGGTAATAAGAAACCTTGGACAAACCCAAAACGAATTTTGGGGCTTATGCATATTTTAGAAGTTGAAATTGTGGACCATAGTTGGTTTTACTGGTTTTATGGTACCTACCCCGCTTTACGCGAGGGATTCGTCCAGGAAAAAAATATCGTCAAGTTAAATTCGCGTACTTATCCTTACCTTTCTTTTTTCTTATCGCTTCTTTTTCGTGAAGGTACTTATTTTATAAGTACGTCCCGTCATCGGCCTCTCTCACCGCTGCTGGACGTAATCAATTGGGATCTTTTGTCTAATTGCCCCCTGTTTCGCCTACCCCAAGGATTGTTCTATCAACTCAATATGTTTGAGGACGGACCCCACTGACCACTTGACCAGACCTACTACCGCAAAAATCGAAATTCGTAAATTTCGAGAATTTTTCTCTCTCACGCCAACGAAGGCGTCATTAGAGTGAGAGAAACAAATCTCTCACTCTAATGACGCCTTCGTTTCTAAATTTATGGATTTCGCGGTAGGGCCGTAGTTCCAGATAGCCGGAATCGAAGTCTTTCATCCTTTGTCTGGCAAGGGCATGACATTCCAATATCAAATGTCTCATTGCCCCCTCTTCCTTGCCACACATTCTACAGTCTGTGCTGTCAGAAATACCCATTTTGGGCAAAAGAGTTTTGACCCCAAAGTACACACCCCCGTCATGAGTTTGAGTTGTTTGCTTTCTTTCCAAAGCTTTTTGTGCCAGCCCAAGTCTACATCGTTGATGAAGAGCTTTGAATGCCTGAGCCCCGTCAGATTGTTCCACTATTTAATAGGTTAGGTTAGTTAGATTTAATTTGTGATAATGTTTGGGTATTTTCACAGATTATTAAATCTGATAAAGATGAATACAACCAAGATGACCCGCGCCGAGAAGAAGACCACAATGTACCAGGTCAGCAAGCTGCGTATCCGACTGTACTCCTGGGACCTGCCAGCTGTCATGCGGCTGGTCACTACCATCGCTAAAGTGCATGCGCGGAGTGAGTTTATCTTTTACTAACTAGTCTTCTTACTTACTTCATCAGCTTATGATAGTCCACTGCTCGACGTAGGCCTCTCCTGTTAACTATACGTATAGACGCATTAGGAGGTAATTAATGCCCATCTACGAACAAATAAAACATGAAAGCCGCACGCCGTACTAAATTGCCTTTCAAAAACGGTCCTGAATTTTAGTTGACAAGTGTCACCCTCTCTTCAATGCATCACGGTAATGAATTTCAATATCAACCTATAAAAACTTAAACCGCCATTTAAAAATAATTGTGATTGGTCCATCAAAGTTTTGATTGGCTATATTTTATAAACATTTGTCAAAGATGTTGCGCCGAAATATGCGCGGTGTTAAGAAAAGCGCTATGTCCTGCCCATGTCCTGCCCATCTTAGCACAATTGAACAATTCATTTTGGGGGCATTTTTGAGCTGGCGTTAGACGTCCATGTTATACCTATATGGTCGCAGATGCCCATAATCGCCACGCTGGGCAAGCGGATTGACGATCGTAGTAATGTGTTCACTATGATGACGCTGCTGCCCATCATCAATTTTGTAGAATGGTCAGTGATACTTCAATCCTTAGTCGACTTTTACGACACCCGCAGGAGGAGTTGGGGTGGTGACAAATGTATTCTTTCTGCCGTCATCACACGGCAAAACTACTTAACTATGTATAATTTTGTAATTAACCCTTCCGTTAAATATTGATCCGTTGTCGCAAGCTGGTTATTTTTATCAGCAGTAGACTGAGGCTAATGGTGTGACGGGACTATTTCAGGTCAAAAGGTAAACTTCGCGTCGCTCAAAAAAGGCGTGGTAAAACTGCTGAGCTCCTGGCAGGCGGACTTGTCCAACACAACCACCTTACTTCACCAGGCGAAGGTGTTCCGACCTCGCTGTATACCGCAGGGAGAGCAAGGTCAGTGCTATTGTCGCAGGCCTAGGCCTACCCAAGATGCCATTTTAACACCGTTTACGATAAGCTATAACTAATAAATTTAAAAGAATGACAGAACCGTACGAAAAGTCAATTAACCATTTCCATAGAATGTTATGGTATTCACAAGTGCTTTACGGTGAAGGAAAACATCGCGAGGAAACCTGCATCCACCTGCGAAGAAATTCAAGGGTGTATGTGAAGTCCCCAACAAGTACTAGGCCAGCGGTGGGACCACGCAAAATAGGCACGTTTGATGTCGATTTGCGGAAAAATGGCCAGAATACAAAAACAACAACAACAACAATGTTATGGTCACTAGGTCAATATCGTATACGATTGCAGAATGGAATTTTGGATAGGCCTGCTTATTTCATTTACATAAGCATATAACTAAACATAAACATATGTTATCGTTATGAGAATCAAAGCTGATTCAAATTCAAAATTTTGAAAATACATCTCATGTTAAATTCCCATGTAACACCAACTCCCGTAGCAATCGGAGACTTTACACTCGAAGTTGTAGACAGCTACATATACCTAGGACAAACTATCCAGCTAGGTAGGTCCAACTTCGAGAAAGAGGTCAATCGTCGAACCCGACTCGATTGGGCAGCGTTCGGGTAGCTACGACACATCTTTTTGTCCAATATTCCGCAGTGCTTGAAGACGAATGTCTTTGATCAGTGTGTGTGTATTGCCAGTGATGACGATGATATACGGTACTGAAACGTGGTCGCTTACAATGGGCCTCATAAGAAGGCTCAAAGTCACCAAAAGGGCAATGGAGGTGCGAGATCGTATTAAAAATGAGGCTATCCACAGCAGAACTAAAGTAACTGATATAGCTCTCCGATCACTAAACTGAAGTGGCCTTACATGTAGATCCGATGGCCATTGAGGCGGAAAGGTTCTCGAGTGACAGCCACGCTGAAGGCGCAGCATGCCATGGAAGCTCAGCTACATTTGCATATTTTTTTTAAAGATTCTATTGATTTTCCTACGAAGCTGGAGGTTCCGGGTTCGAATCCCGGCGAGGGCATTATTTGTGTATTTATTTATCACAAATATTTGTTCCTTGGTCATGGTTGTCTATGTATTTAAGTATCTATATGTATCTATCTATTATATATATCTTCGCTTGGTACCCACTTCACAAGCCTTAATTGAGCTTACCGTGGGACTAGGTCGATTTGTGTAAGATGTCCAATTATATTTATTTATTTATTGATGATTGGTATAGAGACAACTAGGCCTGTAATCTGACAATTCCAGGGTCCTCCAAGTTGGTCCGTGGCAGCACCCTGGCGTCTCTCACCTCGCCGGCCAGGTTCGGCAGCATGGAGTGCCGCCGATGGGGCTTCGGTGACGGCTGTTAATAAACTGGACTACAGAGACCGTGTTTTATTGTTAGTACTAACGACCCTTCCAGGCTTCTTTTGGATTAATCTATTAAAAACATCATATCACATCATCAGCCTGTGATAGTCCACTGCTGGACGTAGGCCTCTCCTATTAACTATGCGTATAGACGCATTTAGGAGGTAAATGCCCATAATCGCCACGCTGGGCAAGCGGATTGGCGATCGCAGTATTGTGTCCACTATGATGACGCTGCTGCCCATAATCGATATTTCATCAAATAATTGTCAGTGACAATTCAATCCCTTAGTCGACTCTTACGACACCCGCAGGAGGATTTGGGGTGGTGACAAATGTATTCTTACATATTCTATTAAAAACATCGAGATGTAATATCAAGACCGCAGACTTAGTTAGACAAAAATACAAAAAAAAAACACATCTCCCCGGCCTCCAGTCGACAAAAGGAGAGGCTCGCGAGGCCCTTGGGCCTCGTGCATAGAACAAAATACTGGTCCATATTATCTTAACAATTGCAATGTATACATTATTAAAGATTTTGACTTTCAAATGTACAACGAGCTCTTAATCGTTGTGATTTAGTAACAGAGTAAGAATACATTTGTCACCACCCCAACTCCTCCTGCAGGTGTCGTAAGAGTCGACTAAGGGATTGAAGTGTCACTGACCACTATTTGATAAAAGATTGATGATCAAATCTAAGTTTAATGTATAATTATTATAGTTGGAACGCTGGACATATTATTATTAAAATTTAATTTATTAGAGATTTTTGTAACTTAATGTATTAATTTAATTTAAATATTAATTGCTATTAATTGCTCGATTGATTATTGTATTTTGTATTTTGACGTGTAAATTGGCTTTACAAATAAATGAGTATGAGTATGATGATGGGCAGCAGCCTCATCATAGTGGACACATTACTGCGATCGCCAATCTGCTTGCCCAGCGTGGGCATTTACTTCTTAATGCGTTTATACGCATAGTTAATAGGAGAGACCTACGTCCAGCAGCGGACTATCACAGGCTAGACGACACCCGCAGGAGAAGTTGGGGTGGTGACAAATGTATTCGTACATATTCTATTAAAAACATCGAGATGTAATATCAAGACCGCAGACTACACTACAGTTAGACAAAAATACAAAAAAATAACACATCTCCCCGGCCTCCAGTCGACAAAAGAAGAGGCTCGCGAGGCTCTTGGGCCTCGTGCATAGAGCAAAATACTGGTTCATATTATCTTAACAATTGCAATGTATACATTATTAACTATTTTGACTTTTAAATGTACACTGAGCTCTTAATAGCTGTGATTAAATGACGGAATTATCTTCCGGTACAATAGAGACAACTAGGGCCGTAAAGTGACAATTCCAGGGTCGTCTGCCAGCTCGTGGGTCAGGGCGGTCAGGTTCGGGAGCATGGAGTCCAGCAGTGGACTGAAATAGGCTGATGATGACGACTGACGTAGATTGGGAATAAATAAATATCTTGGGACATCTTACACAAATCGACCTAGTCCCACGGTAAGCACAATTGGGATGATGACTGTAGTTAAAATAAATTATTTAACATTATGCACGATATAATACACGAAGAAATTATTACTAAGATGTAGATTGCAGTCATTTTTGTACAGAACTTCTATTTAATAAATTGAAAATAACTTAAAAGAGTAGGTCATTTGGCACTCCTCAAACGTGACGTCACTTTTGAGTATTTCATATAAAATTCCATAGTGGTGATCGTTTTGACAGTTCGTAAAAAGAGCCTGATTTGACTTGCCAGTCATCATCCCTATTAAGGCTTGTGTTGTGGGTACCAAGCGACGATATATATAATAGATAGATATTCCCTCGCCGGGATTCGAACCCGGAACCTCCGGCTTCGTAGGCAAGGTCACTACCAACTAGGCTACGGAGGCTGAATGAAATACATTTGAATTGGACGGCGACTTTACATGTTGAGCAATATACAGACAAGTTGCAGAACGTTCTGAAAATTACTTAAAATAAATTTCTCCATTAATTACCATAAAAAAAAAGAAAAAAAAAAAAAAAAAAAAAAAAAAAAAAAAAAAAAAAAAACTTAAAATTATGGAAAATTATCACAAGAAGATTTTCATGCAAAATTACCAATAAGAACCTTTACCATTAAGTAGAAGACAAAAAAATATGGCTTACAGTTTGACGTCTTTAATATTGACACATTGTGAAACACACATTCGGAGATATATTTTATACAGGGTGGAAAGGGACGACGTTCCTTCCCGCTACCGACCAAGTCTACCTCGATGTTGGTCCCATACTCAAAGTTCATCGTAATGGTTGGTAGACTCGGTCGGTAGCGGGAAGGAACGTCGTCCCTTTCCATCCTGTATAAGTTTATGATAAATAATATAAGTTTATGATAGTATGTATACAGTGTGTGGCCTACAACCGGGGTGAAAATTTAAACGGTGCATTAATAAGCTGATCAACAATCATTTCCACATATTGTAATTTAAAAAAAAAAAATTGTAATTTTTTGTTCATGTATTTTTCATTATTATGGGTTCATTTACTTGAATTAAAAGTTATCAATAACTTATCATTTTTGAATCATTGAAAAATGTACAATTTTTTTTTTAAAACCGTATCAAATTAGTGTAAAAATGCAAACAAAATTATTGTTATGACTTCCTACCTGGGTCGCGTTTTATAAAGTTACAATTTACAATTTCGCTGTTTGCCTCTCTAACGCACGCACATATTGGCTAGAAAGAGAGGCAAACAGCGAAATTGTAACTTTATAAAACACGACCCTGGTATACTATCAAGATGTCTTGCGACTGACAAGCTACGACATCGTGATGCCAAGATCCAGTACTAAAGGTCCATAGCTTTGAATAACAATATCTCCGAACTTAACCACTTTGAAACACCGGGACCTTTACAGGATTATTGCTGATAGTCTAAGGAGTCACTCATTTCATTTTTCTCCCGTGTTAAAGACCACACACTGTATTTTCTCATAACTCATAGTAATTATTGTTGTATTATGTATAATAACTCTGAATTCCAAATTTGGGCTAAATTATAGGTACACTCTGCAGCTTTAAGTGTGGCAAAGTGCCCTGGCACAAAAAAAGATATATTTTTACGGAAATACTAATACAAGTAAATAATTTTAACTCAAATGTATGTGAAGTTAGGTTTTAAGCTGGTGATAAAACCAAGATTCTATTCTAAAAGTGCGTGATTATAGGTAGAAACATTTATATTTAGTATATTATCTCTGCACTTGCAAGTTTATTATAGATCTAGTCTATATACACTATACAGGGTGGTCATGACTCATGAGTATACCTACAAACTTTACTCATGCATTTTTGATGTCAAAAGAAAGTAATAGTACATTACGACACAAGTGCGAAAGACATGAAATTCGAAACGAGTGGCGATGTTTTAAATCGACACGAGTTACGAATTTCGTTTTTGCACGTGTCTCGTACGACGTTTTTTAGTGCAGATGACCCTCCGAAGTTTTGGACCTGACGTAAAATGACACACATCTCGCACTAGAGCCTAAAAAAGGCACCATCTGCACTAAAAAAAAATATTATTTAACGTACCTATCATGTAATTTTTCATCAATGGACTACTAAAAAATCGTAGGGATGGATTTTTTTAATGTGTTTTTGAGTATTTTTTTAAAAGTTAAAGATCATTCGCAAACTTTTTTCTTATTTTCTCTAACGCCAATTAATGGGTATGCCGAGATGAAAACTAATAGTATAAACATTTTAATAGTGCATGCATTTTCAGTAAGCTATGATGAAAATTGTTTTTTTTTGACAATGGGTATGTAATTTTCTTTGAAACTAACCAGAATCCAGCAAAGTTCACAAACTGTGACAATCTCAAAATGTGGTCAAGAATAGAAATACTATTACATCTTTCAAGTCGGTACCTAATAATTCATCATCATCATCATCATCATCAGCCAATTGACGTCCACTGCTGGACATAGGCCTCCCCCAGAGAGTTCCACAAAGATCGGTCGTGAGCTGTCCGCATCCATTGGACATCCGCAACCTTTACCAGGTCGTCGCTCCATCTTGTGGGGGGCCTTCCCACCTAATAATTACGATGTCGGTATACTCATGATCACCCTGTATAAAAATAAGACACATTTCTACTGATAATGATGCTATAAAGGATTAATGTAAGAGGATACAATTTTATAAGGCAGTTGGTTGCAGAATGAATCTCGTTGCAGTCGTGGGGTGAGTGAAAATAACATTTTTAATAATAGAGTAGGTCCAATTTTAAAAATATCTCCGTTGCATATTTTTTTGGGTGAAGATACATATACAACATATTTACACTTTTTAAACCGTCTTAAAAAAGAAGAGTTTTCAATATTTTTTCTGTTACCAGGGTCGCGTTTTATAATTATGTTTAATTTTTCACCCATATATTATAAAGTTACATTTTACAATTTCGCTGTTTGTCTCTCTAGCGCACGCATATATTGGCTTGAAAGAGAAGCAAACAGCAAAATGAGGGTTTTCGATAATTTTTCTGCCACCAGGCGGCGCTTCGTACGCACCTGGGGTGACCTGGGTCATTCTCATAGGGCACGTTTTTTGGGCGTCGGGTAGAATAACTTTGTATTCTTGCATATATCTGGTCTCGACAGCTGTCAGATTCATACTATTCATAGCCACCGGGGCCTAAATTATTGAAATTCTATTTTATTTGGAAGAGAATTGATTTTGTAATGGATTACGACTAATACACGGTCGTCGAACTAAAGACGGAGCTATAAAACAGGCGCGCAAAGTCACTGGTATTAAAAATAATTACTTTAACTTTGTTAATTTCATGGGAATTGACTTGGAACTATTTTTTTTATTTATTTTAGAAAACAATATTCCTAAAGTAATGGTTTTCAGAATAAATAAACCTATAAATATATAGAAAATTAAATGCGCGTATTTATTTTGACAATTCGTCAAAACCCCCGCTCAGTGCTGCCATCTCACCTTCCCATAGCGGCAGAAAAAGTATCAAAAACCCTAATTGTAACTTTATAAAACGCGACCCAGGCTGCGCTAGAGTAGGCGTCAGGGGCCTATTTCTCAAAAGCTTGTACAAGCGGAAGTCGTTATCTAATAAATAGTGTAAAGAGACTTCCACTTGTATTACAAGTTACAAGCTTCCAAGAAACGAGCCCCTGGTCCACACAGCTGTCAGATTCATACTATTCATAGGTACTGGCCCTAAAATATCGAAATTCTATTTTATTTGGAAGTTTATTGACTTTGTAATGTATTACGACTAATACACGGTCGTCGAACTGAAGATTGAGCTCTAAAATAGGCGCCCAAAGTCACTGGTATTAAATAGTTTTTTGTTATAAAAGGGTGCAACGTTGTATTTTACCCACGAGTATGAAATTGAAACACGAGCAAGCGAAAGGATTCTGTAGTTGAAGTTGAGTTCTAAAATAGAATCCTGGGCGTAGCGAGTGTTTTAATATACGAGAAGTAAAATACATTTGCATCCGTGTGTAACACAAAACTTTTCCCCTCACTATAGCGAGGAAACTCAAGAAAGGTAATTATTTGTTCACATTAGTCAGCCTCCGTAGCCTAGTTGGTAGTGACCCTGCCTACGAAGCTGGAGGTTCCGGGTTCGAATCCCGGCGAGGGCATTATTTGTGTATTTATTTACCACAAATACGAGTATTTGTTCCTTGGTCATGGCTGTCTATGTATTTAAGTAGGTATCTATACATAGGTATCTGTATGTATCTAACTATTATATATATCGTCGCCTGGTACCCACATTACAAGCCTTATTGAGCTTACCGTGGGACTAGGTCGATTTGTGTAAGATGTCCGAAGATATTTATTTATTATTATTCACATTAGTACTTATCATCAGGTTAGTGATACTATAATTTTCGAAATGCATCATGTATTTAATTCAAGATTTTGCCGCAATAAACTTAGCACGAAGAAGTAAACGCAGCACGAGGAATGTGTCAAACATTCCTGTAGTTGCACACCAATGCCAATGCACTAAATCATTCTCATTCATTATTTTTACAAAATTTTAATAGAACACACTAAAAGTTGTTTATTTTACTATTTCTATGCGTGTACTCTTACAAAATGTGTTCGAATCCCGGCGAGGGCATTATTTGTGTATTTATTTATCAAATGCGAACTTTTTATTGCCGACTCTTGTCCAGACAAGTACAACACAATCGACCTTTTTAGACAACTAGCACCGGGTATCAAAATTATAAATAAAGAATCGCTTGGTTGTCCCGTTTTAGACCAATCCTTTGAAAGTTTTGTGGACTCTAAAATTCAAAAATTTTAAAACAATATCACACCGTTTGGCCAAAACTAACATTCATTCAGCCCAAAGAATATAATACTCTAAAGAGCCTATACAATCATACAGTACTGCCTTTTCGTCCCAAAACTTACATACATACTCCGCGCAACTCATCTTTGGAAATATCCAAAGAATGTAATACTCTAAAGAGAAGAACGATAACTCCTTATTAAAATGAAGCCTCTTCGCAAAAGTTCGTTTATACTACTAGCGACACAGTCCAAGCGCAGTACTAATTTTGACAACTAGTTTAGCGCAGCTGTAGCAATTCTGTCTGTGAAGCAGATGATCCAGGTTCGAATCCCAGCAAGGGAATATTTATTTGTATTTTTCTTTAGATTTTCAATATTTATTCGAGTTTACAGTTCATTTCCACCGAAAATCCCAATCTGCATTCCCAAAAAAGTGCCTATGAGAAAAATACGTCATGTAAAATGAATAAAAATAAGAAACAATGTTCTCGTCGAAAAGAACTTATGATTTGGGATTCTGAGCTGATTTGGTGGAAACAGTATGATTAACCGAAATGTATTTTCTAAGAAAATGCTCTATATGGAAGTTGTTCCAGAGGTATATTTATGAATCATATAAGAGTAGATATTTGCGCACATAAGGCTATACTTTAAACATCCTATTTGAATTGTTGGTAACCCCTTATGAAATACCAACCCACACATTGACAAATTAAAAAAATCTGGTATTCCCATAGTAGTTGATAGGCCTTGGAAATATCCCACTTTAGTATCAAAATTTGATTTGAGTCGGTTAACTTCAAACTCGGGTAAATCCATTTCTGACATATTGTAAGATTTTTATATATAATAAAAGCTTAAGAAAATGTCTTTGTTTCTATTTCATGAGTTTAGTATAATTTCGTGTAGTTTTTGAGAAAAATAAAGATAAAATCACAATATTTTATCAGAATCAGGTAAATCCATATGACAGTTTATTTCAAATGAAGGCAAGTCCATGAAAGCCAATCAGCGAAAGAAGTTTGTCCAACATGGCTGACAGTCGGCGTCAATTCTGCGTCGTATTTTTTTTCAAATCTTGATAAATCCAGGTATGTTAAATCAAAATCATATAAATCCTCACCGAGTTTTTTCAAAGATAGACGAATTGCAAACGATTACCTATATCAAATGAAGGAAAATCCAATCAAAATTCATAGTTTTTGAAAAGAATACACTAGTTTAGATGGTTTTTAAGCTGAGTTTGTCGGACAGTATCGATTTTTTATTGATTTAGCCATCATAGAAATAATCTGCATTTAAAATCACCGAATTATCACTTTTTTTCAATAATCTCTTAACTAAGTGGACACTAGAGTGGATTTATCTGAGTTTGAAGTTAATCGACTCATTTTATAATAGAAGAAACAATCACATCCATATTCAATATCCATTTTGACCATAGATCATGGACCCAGGCTAGCCTTCCCATTAGGTTGGGTGGCATGGGTATCCGCCAAATTTCTTCTGTTGCCCTACCTGCGTTCTTGTCCTCGGTGCATGGTGCTCAAAGCCTTATAAATAAAATACTAGAACCTTCCATTGGATCCGTAGAATCCACACACTGCTCCGAGGCCAAGAACGTTTGGTCTATAACCTGTCTCAACACAGACCCGCCTGCCAATCTTTATTCGCAGAGACAGTGGGACGAGCCACTCTGTTGACTAGTACGGGATAACCTTTTAAACACGTCAACTAGTTCGACAGACCGAGCTCGTCTCCTTGCAACTGCGGAATGGGAGTCGGGTCTGTGGCTACATGCCCTACCCTCATCAAATATTGGTACTCTCCTTGACAATACCACATTTCGCCTGGCAGCTAGCTTACGTTTAGGGGCATCTACAAACCAACCACATCGCTGTCAGTGTGGCACAATGGTGGACGCACTTGGCCACCATGGCCTTTCATGTGTCCGAAGCGCTGGAAGGATCCCCCGTCACGCCAGTATCAACGATGTTATCCGTCGCGCCCTTGTTAGCGCGAAAATACCGGCCGTCCTAGAGCCTAACGGTCTGGCCAGGGACGACGGCAAGAGGTCTGACGGAATGACGCTGGTGCCCTGGAGCATGGGTCGGCCGCTAGTTTGGGACGCCACCTGCGTTGACACTCTGGCGCCGTCCCATGTTTCGGTCACCGGCGTTGCTGCTGGCGCCGCGGCATCATTACATTAGCCAAAAGTCTCAAGTGCCGCAAATATGCTGCTTTAGGAACCAGCTACATATTTGCGGCGTTTGGTGTGGAGACCTTGGGGCCGTGGGGGCCAAGTGCGCATGGACTTTTTAAAGATCTAGCAGCTCGCCTAAGAGAGACCTGAGGCGACCAGAGGGCTGGCCAGTACCTTGCACAACGTTTAAGTATAGCAATACAACGGGGGAATGCGGCCAGCCTTCTGGGTACCTTGCCCACTGACAGCGATTTAGGCCACATTTTTTATTTATAGGTAATTAAGTTAAGTCCTTGTATTGTTCGTTTTCATTTTATGTCGTATTTTATGTTTAATTATAATAATAAATATTTAAACGAAAAAAAAAACTATTCGTAACTAAAGTTGCATACCATTTAATATTTATTTCAAACGTTTGTGTATTTTGATAATGGCTTTATCAAATTATCACAAATATTTATTCCTTGGTCATGGCTGTCTATGTATTTACGTATCTATATGTATTTATCTATTATATATTATCGTCGCCTGGTATCCACATCACAAGCCTTAGTTGAGCTTACCGTGGGACTAGGTCGATTTGTGTAAGATGTCCCAAGACATTTATTTATTTTATTTATTTATTTATAATCTATTTAGTACGAATAAATTGCTTATCTGAATTGCTGAATAGGTCGTTAATTACCTACAAGTATTCACTCTAGCTCATTATGTACTTATAAAACTGTGCACTTAGCTAATCTATTACGATTATGGTTAAGTAGTAATTATGGTAGATAATAAAATAGCTAATTATATGTATATTACCATAGATACCTGACTAATTCAAAATGATAATTGTTGTTAATGTGCTATTGTGAATGCGTGCGTTAAATAATCCAAATGACATGAGCATATCTGTTAAGGTGCATTCAGACCAAAAGAGCATTCGCTGTTCTATCCCCCGCCCGCTCTACGAAATTAACCAATCACGTTTTGTGTAACGATTGAATTTCGTAGAGTGGGAGGTTATAATAGCCAATGATCGCTTGGTCTGAATGCACCATTACATTCGCATCATACTCGCAGTACAAGTTTACAAGATATACTTACTTACTTACTTACTACGGTGGCTCGATGACCCGAAGAGGATCTTGGCCTCCGACACAAAAGAACGCTACTCGTCTCTGTTCTGCGCTACCTCACGCCAGTTGGGTACCCCGAGTGCAGTCAGGTCTTTGGTAGCTTCGTCAATCCAGCGGTATCTGGGACGGCCTACGGAACGTTTCTCGTTAGCTAGGCCCATATACGCTCTCTTGACCGCACGATCTTCACCCATCCTCTCCAGGTGACCGAGCCATCGAAGTCTTATCGACTTGGTTTCGCCAATCACGTTCGGCATATTTAGTAGGTCCTCCAGTTCCCTATTTTTGCGTCGCCTCCAACTTCCGTCCTCACTTCGGATTGGTCCTAGGATCTTCCGCCAGATCTTCCTCTCTGCCACTAAAAGCTTGCTCTCTTCTTTTTGGGTCAGTGTCCAAGCTTCACACCCGTACATCAAGATTGGCCTAATGACAGTTTTGTAGATACGAATCTTGGTCGGTCTACTGATCAGCTTGGACACTAGGATTCTATGGAGCGCGGCAGTGCATCTTAGGGCATTTTGGATTCGAACGGTTATCTCCTCCTCTCGTCGGTTGGTATCTGTTACTGTGCAACCCGTACTTGAAACGATCTACGCCTTTGTAGGTTATGTTTCCGGCAATCAGATCTTCCCTTCTGACTCTTTTATCTTTGTACCTCTTACAAGATATAAAATAATAATATAATAAACAGGTTTTGTAGATGTATGTATATGACGGCGGCGTCATCATGTAGAATCTAAAATATGAAAAATATCCAATAGTAATCAATGTACAAAAACAACAGCTGCACCTGACCTGACCGATCAGGCGATCACGCCACTATGACGTCACGCCACCTGCACCCGCCCGGACCCTCTAAGTCCTATAAGTAACCTGACTGATAGTCGGTGGGGGCATTCTTGTCATCGAAATGGTCAGTTGCAGACGTTGTCTCATACGCTTTGTTATTTTAAGATTGATGTTTTAATATCGCGAATTAGTGAAGAATAAGCCAGTGCTCAAATACGAAGTTGGTAATTGTCTCATTCATTGGACCCTAAACCCTACTCTTATTATAATAACAGAGGAGACGCCAATATCAGAAGTGCCGAACCCAAATTCGCCATCAAATCAAGTCT
Source organism: Thaumatotibia leucotreta (assembly GCA_025490895.1). Taxonomy (NCBI): domain Eukaryota; kingdom Metazoa; phylum Arthropoda; class Insecta; order Lepidoptera; family Tortricidae; genus Thaumatotibia; species Thaumatotibia leucotreta. The sequence goes on from JALPQI010002390.1 coordinate 34,942, forward strand.
ACATTCGCTTAAATGTTGGTCTATTCGGTTGGATTGGACGCAGTAGAAAGCTGTAGCTACGAGTAGTATTTTCGCATGAAATATAATAGAATGGTCTCTAACGAAGATGATTCCATCGGATCCGAACATACCAGAATCTATCAAGAGAATTTTCTCCGCGGTTTCACACCTAAACTAAGGAATGCGGAAGCCACCTATAAAGAGAGTGATCCCAGGAGTTTCATCAATAAAACTACGTACATCGATACAATTTCGAGGGAATTGCAAATTATGCGACGAAATTGGTCACCGTGGTGAAGATTATGACGGCCGTTTGAACAAAAACAAACCAACCTAAGTCTACTGTTCCCTGCTACGTGTGCAACTCAACATCAACCACAACGCTACTTTCTGTCCTATGCGGTACAAGAAACGAAAGGAAAATGGAACTTCAGCTACTGGCAACAATACCTACCGCAAATACCAGCAAACAAGTGATAATTTTAACTGCTTTACATGGCTCTTTGAGCCTGGTGTAGAATATAATTGTGACTAAGCAGTCTTACGAATTGCAATAATGGTGAGTCATTTCTTGAACAAGCAGTTTTGAGAAGTATCTTAATAATCCCGTAATTAACAATCTGCGCGTACAATATAGTACATGACTTATCATTAGATTTTACCGATCACGATGCGTCACATCATAATGAGAACATAAGCAGAAATTTGTGTCCCAATTTCCGGTATCTATAACTTTTTCTGGACATTGACGCGTAATTATTGTTAAATAAACAATAATTTGTTTGATATTTGGTCAATTGACAAACACTTAACGAAATAAGAAACAAATCGTCAACATCGTAAGAAAATATTTCAGCAACTTTATCGATAAACAAACACGTGAATAAGTACAATCGGAGAAATTAAATCAATTTGATTGGTTACTTATCTCTTGGTTATTTCCAACTGAATCTAACCTCTTACTAGACCTATGTAGTAATAAAAAAACACGCTGAAATCGCAATGCGTATGTGCGATTATAACCCAATAGGTGCCCTTTGCCTTTGAATAGTTACCAAATTGATATATGGCATGGATTGATAAACGACCCGGATTTTTTTAGAAACATATAGCTTCTGGTTTCAAGTTAACAAAGACTTAATAAATTAAAACAAAATAAAAAAAAGATACAAAAAAAACACAAGCCAATACCAATTAAATATCTTTTGGCTTAATAAAAAAAAAGAGAGCCCTTTAACACCTGCCCTAAGACTTGACGCTAAAATACTTGCTCACACATATGACGCGTTGACGGCGTCAGAGTTCAGTGCCTATCGACATCAATTAATTACTATTTAAAGAAGGATTTTTATTTAAATTTTGCGATATCATGAAAATGACAACAAATTCGTCTAAATTTAAAGTCTTCTGAAGAAGTATTTAAGACTAAATGTCCATAAAATTAAGCAAAAAAAAAAGTATGCACCGGGTACCTATAAAAATTACAAACGCTGAAATCTGTTGTCACATGTCACTCGTATCAGTTTGAAACTTTAGCAGTTGTAAGTGGTAGTCATAAAACACTTTTGTCATTAAGTTATGGTCGAAAATTACAAGTTTTACTGATTACAATATAATATAGTGATTTAACTTCCTTAGAAAGGCGGTATCAATAGCTTATCTGCAAAAAACAACTTTAATAAATCATGAAAGCGATTCACGAAATTAAATTTTAATGTTCAAAAATATAAAAAAAGGACATTTCAGTTAAAGTACCTAAAGTTGGGTGATATTTTTATTTTTCAAAGCCTCGTTTTGAGTGCTACATATCACATAGCATCTCAAAATTGTACCTAAAATAAAACATGATAGAAAAATGTCTCATTAATGTTGGCAATCTTGATCGACGGCACTTATTCGTTGACATCCTTTAACTAGAAAAGTTGACAACAGACGAAAATGAAAACTCAGGACACTTTGATTTTTAAGATGAGGTGTGCCTATAACTCGGCACAGGTCGGCATCAAAGTATATTAATTTGATTAACTAATTGAATTTGAATATAATAAAATGTTTTCAGCACATGATAATAGACAAATAGTAATAATAATTTAACACGATGACAATGTGATTAAGTTACGGCGTCAGAAGTTCACTGCTAATGAGCGTTGAAGTGTTGTCATTTTCGTTGCACAAATGTAACTGAGAATTTCAATTAATGAATTGTGAAAATTATAGAGTTTGAGTCATGCTGTCTATTGGTGAATAATTTTACACGACCTCTAGGTCAGGATAAGCTCATGACGTTTTCCAATTTATTATTTACGGTGGTATTACTGTGCAATAGTGTTGATTCTTAGTGTTAATTTTTGTAACATAGTGTAGTTAAATCTGAAAAAAAAAATTGCCGTTCACTCTGTAGTGACAGGACCTAGCAAATATTTTTAGTAGTTGAAAGTTTAAAAAAAAAACTTGTACAACATTCATATTGAAGCAATTATTTCCCAGTGAAAATAGCAATTTTCTTGTTCTCCCATAGTAAACTTATCACTGATTGGCAACCGTGACGTCACAATTTGAAAAAAAAAAATGTGGGTGGCAGCCTATAAGGGCCTTGTACGAATGTTAAAACTTTAGTCCTGCAATTCGACTTTTGTGTTACTTTGATGACATAAATATTTGATATTCACAGAAAACTGCATCAGTTGATACAAAAAATTGACACAATGACTTTTGTTCTACCTTCTCTAAAAAAAAAAAGTGAAGTTCTATATTCTAGAATCTATCGCTTGACGGCGAGCTTGCAATCGTGACTAAATATCGTTTTATGTATGTAACGAAACCCCTTATAATAATAATAAAAAAAAGAACTGGCGACCAACGTTGTGCCCCTGAAATCAATATTATCTTAAAATTACGCTCACATGGTCAGAAATATCACATACCATATAATCAAAGAATATTATGCAGTGAAATCGATCGAAGTAAGTCAACAAAATTGCTGCTTATCTTACCTCACTCTTTGATCTGGTCAGTTATTAATTTAGTGCATAGTAAAATACCTGAGTTAAAAAAAAAACTTTAAAAAAAATGATGAAAGTTCTTTATTGGTTTCAAAACATCCCAAAAGTAAAGAAAAAAAAACCTTAGGTACTTACACTCTAAATATCAGAGAGCCGTTCGTTCAGATGTTCAACAAATACAAAGTCATTCCATACAAATAAAAAAAAACATTTTCTTGACTTTCTGGGAATATTAAGCGTAAAGTGAGCGCGAGAATATTTGAAGAATCGCGGGTTGGCAAAAAAAATATTCCAAAGGCAATTCGAATAAATCCAAATTTGTGTTTAATCTATGGCCTGTCTGGTCTGTGGAACATTTGGAAGAAAAAAAATTTTGGTTGTTTATTTCATATGTTTGCAATGGTAATGAAATAATATTGAAATTGAATTTTGTGTCTACAAGAAATGTGTTTAAAAGTGCAGTCACTACAACATAGCTTAGACAGGTGGCAGGAATTATGAAAATAGAACGATAAAATATTTCATTTGGTCAACTCAAAACATATTTCTGAGCAATGACAAAAGCGTGAAAAGTGATTATTGTTCGATATAAATTGCCGGTTTAAAATTGAGGTCATATTTGAATTTGGTTTACATTGCTATATCAAAAAAAAATCTAGATAGTCTATAAAAAAAAAGCATTGACTTATGTCTTATTACAATAAACAGGTATAAGGAGAATAAATGGTCATGCTGAGGGCCGTATGCGGACTTAAAAAATAATGATTAAAAAAATAGAAATATAAAAACAGGATCATACATTTTACAATCACAAAAGTAAATTAAAAAAAAAAAACAACAAAAAAAATTGTAAAAACAAAAAGTTACGTTAGCGGAATGGTCTAGAATCATAATAGAATCAATATTGTACTAGATATAAAAAAAAAAGTTAATAAAAAAAATGTAAGTTATAGTCAATTAGTCATGATGACGTGACGGCGGTGTGTCACATTGACAATAGTTTGATTAGTTTTGTCACTATAATGATTTGCCAAATGTTAATGATAATGACACCATATTGTTGAAAGATAGCAGCTTTCCAAAAGAAAAATAAAATAAAACTAAACAAGGGAGTACAAAAATATGATTGAAGGGCTATGCCGGACCAATCAGTTTTAGGCACGCTAAAGGGACAAAGTATTAGTGTCCGGTCTAGCCAATAAAGATGAGTATATGTTGATTGAAAGATGTCGGGTCGGACCAATCATTTCGCTAAAGGGACAAAAACAATAATGTCCGGTCTAGCCAAGGAAAAGATACGTTTTGATTGAAGGACACCGGACCAATAGCTCCGCTAAAGGGGCAAAAAGAATAATGCCCGGACTAGCAGGTAAATTCAATTCAATTCAATTCAAATTAAAGAAGAAGTGACTCATCCAGTGTTATGCAGAAGGATCTTTAGTCCTTAAGAGCCCTACGTTTGGGCCAGGCTAACCTGATTTATCATTTGTGGTATCAAACCAAGATAATTTATCAGTCAGGATGATCGAACAGTTAAAGTCATTCTTTCGATATGCTTTGTTGTAAAGCTGCACGCACGAGGACGTGCGTTTGTCAGTATGGCCGTGACGGCGGCGTCATCATGTAGAATCTAAAATATGAAAAATATCCAATAGTAATCAATGTACAAAAACAACAGCTGCACCTGACCTGACCGATCAGGCGATCACGCCACTATGACGTCACGCCACCTGCACCCGCCCGGACCCTCTAAGTCCTATAAGTAACCTGACTGATAGTCAGTGGGGGCATTCTTGTCATCGAAATGGTCAGTTGCAGACGTTGTCTCATACGCTTTGTTATTTTAAAATTGATGTTTTAATATCGCGAATTAGTGAAGAATAAGCCAGTGCTCAAATACGAAGTTGGTAATTGTCTCATTCATTGGACCCTAAACCCTACTCTTATTATAATAACAGAGGAGACGCCAATATATATGTATATATGTATATTTGTGTAGTTTATTTTATTATTTATTGTATGGTATGTAGTTTACATCCAGAAGGTTTTAGGGTAGTTTAGCTAATTGGAAAACACTGGGTTTCTTTTTAATGCCGTGTCCTTTACGGATGTTTACCATCTCCAGTTCTCCTTCAATTGCTCAAAGGTTAACTGGAAGAGATCCCTTAATGGGATAAGTTCGCCTTTGTACAAATCTGTGTAATATTCATACTGTTTATTTTGTTTTCTGTGTTTTTGTGCAATAAAGTGTTTTACTACTACTACTACTAAATAGGTATATTTTATGCCTTGTTTACTCTATTGTACGATATTCTTCACAACACTTTTTTATAAGTTCTCACGGAAACAATCTCAAAGAGAACTTACTCTTAAATTGTCATGAAAATTCTTGGAAATTTCCAAGTATATTCCCGCAATCTTGAGAATGTTCTGCAACTTGTACACATCGCATCACAGAAAAGTATCCAGCTCGATTACCATCCTACAAGCATACACAAATTTCAACAAGAACAGTGAAATCATGATTGGTCAAGTTGTTTAAGCTCTTGACTCTCATATAAAAGGTCGTGGGTTCGAGACCTGGTGGCGGGATTTGCAATTTTTCTATAAAACTTTTAATGACCACAATTTATGTATGACATATTATACTATTATTTATTGGCGTCTCCTCTGTTATTATAATAAGAGTAGGGTTTAGGGTCCAATGAATGAGACAATTACCAACTTCGTATTTGAGCAGTGGTTTATTCTTCACCAATTCGCGATATTAAAACATCAATCTTAAAATAACAAAGCGTATGAGACAACGTCTGCCACTGACCATTTCGATGACAAGAATGCCCCCACCGACCATCAGTCAGGTTACTTATAGGACTTAGAGGGTCCGGGCGGGTGCAGGTGGCGTGACGTCATAGTGGCGTGATCGCCTGATCGGTCAGGTCAGGTGCAGCTGTTGTTTTTGTACATTGATTACTATTGGATATTTTTCACATTTTAGATTCTACATGATGACGCCGCCGTCACGGCCATACTGACATACGCACGTCCTCGTGCGTGCAGCTTTACAACAAAGCATATCAGAATCGAAAGAATGACTTTAACTGTTCGATCATCCTGACTGATAAATTATCTTGGCTTGATACCACAAATGATAAATCAGGTTAGCCTGGCCCGAACGTCAGGACTAGCCTCTTAGATCCTTCTGCATGACACTGGAGGAGTCACTTCTTCTTTACCTGCTAGTCCGGGCATTGTTCTTTTTGCCCCTTTAGCGGAGTCATGTCCGGTGTCCTTCAATCAAAACGTACCTTATCCTTGGCTAGACCGGACATTATTGTTTTTGTCCCTTTAGCGAAATTATTGGTCCGACCCGACATCTTTCAATCAACATATACTCATCTTTATTGGCTAGACCGGACACTAATACTTTGTCCCTTTAGCGTGCTTAAAACTGATTGGTCCGGCATAGCCCTTCAATCATATTTTTGTACTCCCTTTTTTAGTTTTATTCTATTTATTTTTTTTCTTTTGGAAAGCTACTATCTCTCAACAATATGCTGTCATTATCAATAACATTTGGCAAATGGTTATAGTGACAAAACGAATCAAACTATTGTCAATGTGACACACCGCCGTCACGTCATCATGACTAGTTGACTATAATTTTCAATTTTGTTTTTTTTTTATTAACTCTTTTTTTTTCTTTTTTTTTCTTTTTTTTTTTTTTTAATATCTAGTACAATGTTGATTCTATGTTGATTCTAGACCGCTTACGTAACTTTTTGTTTGTACTATTTTTTTTTGGTGTTTTTTTTTTATATTTACTTTTATGTTTCTATTTTTTTTATCATTAAATCCGCATTTCGCCCTCAGCGTGACCATTTATCCTCCTTATACATGTTTATTGTAATAAGACGTAAGGCAATGCTTTTTTTATAGACTATCTAGATTTTTTTTGACATAGCAATGTAAATCAAATTCAAATATCACCTCAATTTTAAACCGGCAATTTACATCGAACAAAAACCACTTTTCACGCTTTTGTCATTGCTCAGGTTTTGAGTTGACCAAATGAAATATTTTATCGTTCCATTTTCATAATTCCTGCCACCTGTCTTAGCTATGTTGTAGCGGCTGCACTTTTAACACATTTCTTGTAGACACAATATTCAATTTCTATTTTATTTCATTACCATTGCAAACATATGAAATAAACAAACAAAATATTTTTCTTCCAAATGTTCCACAAACAGGCCATAGATTAAACACAAATTTTGATTTATTCGAATTGCATTTGGAATATTTTTTTGCCAACCCGCGATTCTTTTTTAACCCAGGTATTTTACTATGCACTAGATTACTAACTGACCAGATCAAAGAGTGAGGTAAGATAAGCAGCAATTTTGTTGACTTACTTCGATCGATTTCACTGCATAATATTCTTTGATGATATATGGTATGTGATATTTCTGACCATGTGAGCGTAATTTTAAGATAAAATTGATTTCAGGGGCACAACGTTGGTCGCCAGTTCTTGTGTTTTTTTTTTTTTTTTTTACTTTTTTTTTTTGATGTGTTGGTATATTTCCTTTAAAACGATATTTAGTCACGATTGCAAGCTCGCCGTCAAGCGATAGATTCTAGAATATAGAACTTCACTTTTTTTTTTTTAGGGAAGTTAGAACAAAAGTCGTTGTGTCAATTTTTTCTTTGTATCAACTGATGCAGTTTTCTGTGAATATCAACTATCTATGTCATCGAAGTAACACTAAAGTCGAATTACAGGACTAAAGTTTTAACATTCCTACAAGGCCCTTAAAGGCTGCCACCCAAATTTGTTTCAAATTGTGACATCACGGTTGCCAATCAGTGATAAGTTTACTATGCGAGAACAAGAAAATTGCTATTTTAACTGGGAACTAATAACTTCAATATGAATGTTGTACAAGTATTTTTTTTTTTAAACTACAGAGTGAACGGCGAATTTTTTTTGTAGATTTAACTACACTATGTCACAAAAATTAACACTAAGAATCAACACTATTGCACAGTAATACCAGCGTAAATAATAAATTGAAAAAGGTCATGAGCTTATCCTCGTCGTGTAAAATTATTCACCAATAGACAGCATGTCTCAAACTCTATAATTTTCACAATTAATTAATTGCAATTCTCATTTACATTTGTGCAACGAAAATGACAACACTTCAACGCTCATTAGCAGTGAAATTCTGACGCCGTAACTTAATCACATTTAAATTATTATTACTATTTGTCTATTATCATGTGCTGAAAACATGGAAATCCAAGAAATTGGCAGACGCTTTTTATTATATTCAAAGTCAATTAGTTAATCAAATTAAATATACTTTGATGCCGACCTGTGCCAAGTTATAGGCACACCTCATTTTAAAAATCAAAGTATCCTCAGTAAAGGCTGTTAGTTTTTATTTTTGCCTGTTGTCAACGTTTCTAGGTAAAGGATGTCAACGAATAAGTGCCGTTGATCAAGATTGCCAACAATAATGAGACATTTTTCTATCATGTTTTACGTAAAATTTTGAGATGCTATGTGATATGTATCACTCCAAACGAGGCTTTGAAAAAGAAAAATATCACCCAACTTTAGGTACTTTAACTGAAATGGTATTTTTTTATATTTTTGAAATTTAAAAATCGCTTTCAAGATTTATTAAAGTTGTTTTTTTGCAGTTAAGCTACCGCCCTTCTAAGGAAGTTAAATCACTATATTATATTGTAATCAGTAAATCTTGTAATTTTCGACCATAACTTAATGACAAAAGTGTTTTACGACTACCACTTACAACTGCTAAAGTTTCAAACTGATACGAGTGACATGTGACAACAGATTTCAGCGTTTGTAATTTTTATAGGTAGGTACCCGGTGCATACATTTTTTATTTTGCTTAATTTTTTGGACATTTAGTCTTAAATACTTCTTCAGAAGACTTTAAATTTGTCTAACTTTGTTGTCATTTTCATGATAACGCAGAATTTAAATGAAAATCCTACTTTAGATAGTAATTTATTGATGTCGACGGGCACTGAACTCTGACGCCGTCAACGCGTCATATGTGTGAGCAAGTATCTTAGCGTCAAGTCTTAGGGCAGTGTTAAAGGGCTCTCTTTTTTTTATTAAGCCAAAAGATATTTAATTGGTATTGGCTTGTGTTTTTTTTTTTAGTATCTTTTTTTTGTTTTAATTAGTTCAGTCTTTGTGAACTTTAAACCAGAAGCTATATGTTCCTAAAAAAAAATCCGGATCATTTATCAATTTGGCCACTAATCCATGCCATTTATCAATTTGGTAACTATTCAAAGGCAAAGGGCACCTATTGGGTCTGATATTATAATCGCACATACGCATTGCGATTTCAACGTTTTTTTTTTATTACTAGCTACATGGGTTTAGATTCAGTTGGAAATAACCAATCAAATGGATTTAATTTCTCCGATTGTACTTATTCACGTGTTTGGGTGTTTATCGATAAAGTTGCTGAATTTTTTTTTTCACGACGTTGATGATTTGTTTCTTATCTCGTTAAGTTTTTGTCAATTGACCAACTATCAAACAAATTATTGTTTATTTAACAATAATTACGCATCAATGTCTCAGAAAAAGTTATAGGTACCGGATATTGGGACACAAATTCCTGCTTATGTTCTCATTATGATGTGACGCATCGTGATCGGTAAAATCGAATGATAAATCATGTACTATATTGTACGTGCAGATTGATAATTACGGGATTATTAAGATACTTCTCAAAACTGCTTGTTCAAAAAATGACTCACCATTATTGCAATTCATATGACTGCTTAGTCACAATTATATTCTACACCAGGCTCAAAGAGCCATGCAAAGCAGTTAAAATTATCACTTGTTTGCTGGTATTTGCGGTAGGTATTGTTGCCCGTAGCTGAAGTTCCATCTTCCTTTCGTTTCTTGTACCGCATAGGACAGAAAGTAGCGTCGTGGTTGATGTAGTTGCACACGTAGCAGGGAACAGTAGATTTAGGTTGGTTTTTGTTCAAACGGCCGTCATAATCTTCACCACGGTGACCAATTTCTTCGCATAATTTGCAATTCTCTCGAAACTACTGTATCGATGTACGTAGTTTTATTGATGAAACTCCTGGGATCACTCTCTTTATAGGTGGCTTCCACATTCCTTAGTTTTAGGTGTGAAACCGCGGAGAAAATTCTCTTGATCGATTCTGGTATGTTCGGATCCGATGGAATCATCTTTGACAGAGAATGGGCGAAAATACTACTCGTAGCTACAGCTTTCTACTGCGTCCAATCCAACCGAATAGGGCAACATTTAAGCGAATGTAGACTTGATTTGATGGCGAATTTGGGTTCGACACTTCTGATATTGGCGTCTCCTCTGTTATTATAATAAGAGTAGGGTTTAGGGTCCAATGAATGAGACAATTACCAACTTCGTATTTGAGCAGTGGTTTATTATTCACCAATTCGCGATATTAAAACATCAATCTTAAAATAACAAAGCGTATGAGACAACGTCTGCCACTGACCATTTCGATGACAAGAATGCCCCCACCGACCATCAGTCAGGTTACTTATAGGACTTAGAGGGTCCGGGCGGGTGCAGGTGGCGTGACGTCATAGTGGCGTGATCGCCTGATCGGTCAGGTCAGGTGCAGCTGTTGTTTTTGTACATTGATTACTATTGGATATTTTTCACATTTTAGATTCTACATGATGACGCCGCCGTCATATTTATAAAATAAATTAAATTTACTTTAATTATTAAATAATACTTTTTTTCATAATTGATATACAATACTTGACGTAATTAAAAACAACAGTCATTTAATAATATTGTCATTTATTTACTTAAAACTCTAGCATGCACTTAAAGAATAATAAATAATACTAAAATTACTTTTTTACTTGCCGCACTTATTTGTCAGTTCGACAAATATACTTCCATTTCGCTTACGAATGTGCGTTAGCGATTGGCATTTTTTAAGATTTGGAATATCAAACATTTAATTTATTTCCATAATCTATTGAGGTATATAGACATATCATACAAATTCTCGTGTAATGAGAGCAACATTTCTAGGCAAGAAAAGCATTATTTTGTTATTTATTACATTATATTACTGTAACTAACGTTTTAAACTGCTTTCCATATGAGAGAAGAAACATGTTAACTACAAGTTAACAATTTACATGCTCTCATATTAATCACAGTTATAGACCTTAGAAAACCTAGTCCTTAAAAAACCTAATCAACACTGAAAAAAGGTTGAAATAAGTCATAATTCATAATTGGCAGGAGTGTTAATAGATAGATACGGACAATAAATTTAGGTATGGTCTTTTTAATACTATGGAATATTAAAGAAACTCTTTGTGTTATGATAACACTTATAATAACGTATACCTAATTAATACTTGTTAATATGTCAGGCCCATGGAATTTTCTGCCTAATATGAAATTCCAACCTCACGTTTTTAAACTGTGAAATTAAATTAACATGTCGAGCAAAAAACGACACTTATTATGTGAGTGTCTGCTATACGTTCCTAACTTTATAATTTAAATATTAAGTAGGATAACGGTTTATAATTCTTCTTAATTTATTTACATAGAAGTTGAATACATTAAATAGAAAACCCGTGAGGTCAAATGATTAACTGATACTTAATAGCGCAAAGGATAACCATCGTTATCAGATACTTGTCGCAGCCGACCTGCCATACCCGCGACCATGTTAGCGCATATGTCACTATTACGCATGAGCTCCCATGTTCTGTAGACCTCTTCGTTTAAATTTTTTTTTGATCGAATTTCACTGGGGTCCCAATTGAGAATCATTTGACCCCAAAGATTTTCTATCGGATTCAGATCAGGACTTTTAGACGGCCACACAAATACAGTGATGTCATCCTGCGATGACAGCCATTCTTGGACAACTTGTGAACGATGCACCGAACTATTGTCGTGGACAAGATAAATTTGGCCTTCAGGATATGCCACGCGAACAGTCGGCAGCATGACGTCTCTTAGCACTTCTAAGTAGCGTTGACCATTCATACGGCTTCCTACTTCCACCAACTCTCCTGGACCCATGGAAGACATCCAACCCCAATAGCCTGAAAATAAATATAAAACCCTAGAACTATGTTTTTTATCATCTATTACTTAAGATTTTTTTTACCTAAATACATATTTTGTAAACCACTGAGTTAACTAAAACCGATATTTATAAAACCGTAAACGTAAAGGATAGAACACCACTAAAAGTCTTCTGGTTTTCGAGAAATTCGCACTTTTCGCAACCAAAACCATTACTTAAAATTACGAAAAGTGCGAATATCTCGAAAACTGAAAAACTTTAACTAAACCCAAATGTCGATTTTCTGAACCTGGTAAAGTTAAATAAAGTTGTTTTGGAACTTAACCATTTCAGTATTATATTATTTTTTTACATTATTTTGTATATTGTTATAATTTACTTTTATTAGTATTTCATTAAATAAGGCCTGTTTTCAATTATAACTTGTGTTATTTTTTTGAGTAGTAATTAAGTTATGTATTTGAATATGTATATTTTTTAAAGTATTTTTTTTTATAAATTTTCTATCAATATTTAAGAAAATAAAAGTTTTTTTTTCGTTTTATTATTTTTATATATTATAGATTCAGGAGGATTCGTTAAAGGATTTCCAAAGTTTAGAAAAAACTATCCGCCCTACTATAACAGAGTGACTCGTTATAGAACGTTCAATCCAAAACGGTCAGTACGGTTTCATACAGAACCGGGAATCGAACCTGCTTGAAGTTATGTAAACAATTTTAAGTATAAATACCTACTCCGATTTTTTTATGCAATTTTTGTATTATTTACAAATAAATAGAATCTTTTATCGATATGGTTTTGTAATAAAGAAACTGCATATTATAAACCAAATTGGCTAAAATTATCGATTTACTTTTTAAGTAAAATTACTACCGCTTTAAACTCGAAAAAACGTCAAAAAAAAATAACCTCACTTACAGCCTTAATTTTGTGAATCTGTGTGTTTATAAAAAAACATATAAAGCTAACTATTTCTTTATTGCTACTGTTATTATTATGATACAGAAAAGTTATTGAATTTACCTATTTAAATCGTTTACTAAAGAGTAAGGGAGAAATTGAGGTTAGTTTTTCTGGAATCTAATTAGGTTTTGAATTTTCGTCATGAATGTGTGCAAAAAATGTCCTGTAATATTTATTTACCTTTATTATTATTTTGGTTTTTATCTTTTGTTTTCTCCTTTGACAATGGTAGATACTTTATGATACGGGCCATAGCCAAGTGTTATTTATAAAATAGTATTCTCAGATATGGTTGAGTATGTAAGGAATTTTCTAGTAAGGCGACAGATGTTTAAAATTGTGGCTTTTATTATTATTATTGTATCAGTGCATGCATATGTAGGCCGCAGTACTTAATCATTTATGTGAGGTTTGCTTACCCAAAGTCATCCTTCCACTAGTTCTCATATCAATGAGGTTTTTGGGATTGTATCGCTCTCCTCTCCTTCTCCACAATATTTTACGGCCGTCCTTATCCGATTTAAAGCATTTCTCATCCGTGAAAATTACGATTTCGTTTTCCCAATCGAAGTCTCGATAACGTTCAGCGAAGTTTCTTCTAGCTGTCCGATGAGCGTCAGTAAGAGGAATTTTTTTGGCTGGCTTGTAATTGTGTATATTCGCAGCATGCAAATGTCTTCGAACAGTGCTTATCGAAACTCCGAAGTGTTCGGCACTCGAACGAGTAGACGTAAATGGATCATCTGTGTGTCGTTGCACTATGTTGCGATGCCGTTCAGACTCATCCGTGTAAACTACAGGCTGCGGACCTTGGCGATCACACTTAACGTCACCTGTTTCCTCGTATCTCCTTATCCACTTACGAACTGTTTTTCTCTGTTGATTAAAGTAATAAATCATATGTTAATATAATATCCAAGATCAAATCAAGTTAGTTAATGAGTCACAATACCAACTTAAACCTAAATGACTTGTCACTTACCGTTGTATTCAGATCCTGAGCTATTTCTGTAACACTATGGCCCTGTTCCCAGAGAACTATTATTTTAGTTTTCAGAAAATTCGTCAGTCGAATCATTTTTTGACAGTATAAAAATGCGGTTAAGTATTAAGGGGCAGTAAATGAAGTATACGCTGTAGTAACTTGCTTGCACAAAATGAACAAACCGAAGTTACATTTCTAAATTACCCACAAACAAGCTTCTATTTATTAAAACCAAATAATTTTATTACCAGTATTACCACTCCTATTCCACAGGTAATAAGATTGTTTTGTGATAATCACTAATGAGGGTGCACCGCAATAACAGAAACAGGATACCTATAATGTTGAGTATGCAAGGTAGATAAAGATACCGATACAGAAGTGCCCACACGAAAAAAACACGCTTGTGATGTGTCGTATGTGGAAATCCACATACGACATTTTTCTCTTTGATAACCAGAAGGAATAGTATACTTCCATGAAGACAAAAAGACGTATCTGAGATTTTAATTACAGATTATTTTCCGTATTACACGGCTGAATATTAGTTGCACATATTGATGGATAATTTCAACCTATCTCATAACAGCTGAGATAGCTCAGGGGCAAGATATGTGGACTAAACATATTGGCACTGACAACCCAGGATCGATCCCCAGCTAAGTTATAAAATATTGTGTAATTATTACAAAGGGTAATAATGAGACTTTGTAGTGTATTTTTGTATATTATGTGAAATTTATTATTGAAAGATGTGCAAATAAATATTAAAATTGTTCGGTGCTTGCGCATGGAAAAAGATGGGTACCGGCGAGGAAGGCGGGGGGAGAAGGGAAGCTACTAGCGGACAAGCGCGTCACGTGACGTGCGATAATCTTTAAGTTCTTGTCTGGATACGTTTCTCTGACGCTGTGTGTACATTGCTAGGTTCGGGCAATGTTTCCACTGAATATGCATTCATTTAGTTGGCTAGTTCGACGGTACCAGAAAATTCGCTGTGATTAAAAATCCACTTACATTTTTTGTATCGTCACATTTACAGAATATTAGCGCTAGCAAGCGCAGCGAGTGTGGACAGCCAGCTGGCGTTCCCTGCCGGGTTCCGGTTCGGAGTCGCCACTGCTGCCTACCAGGTCGAGGGAGGCTGGAACGCCAGTGGTAACTCCTTATTACAATTTTTGAATTATAACTAACGTGAGACTCAAACATACTAAAATATTATCGAACCCGTATATAAACTAATTTTAACTTCATTCCGACATGTGTAATCCGCGCGGTAACCGAAGATATAGGAAAACACTTTTTGTGAAACGGGGATACTTGTGAAATGGGGATTTTTTTTTATGCAATCCTAACTTAGTAATGTATTTTTAAGTAATGAGGTATCATTGAATAGGTACCTTAAAAAGAAAGGGTCTCAAAAGAAAGTTTTTTTAGGATCGACAGAGCTCACGGTCACGTTTCTGAGTCAGAAATCATATAAAAAAAAATAAGTTACAAAAAAAGTGCGGGGCCAACATTGAAAAAAAAAACAAATTAAGAACATGAAAGTTGAGACCTGCTCAGATACTTTGTGAACAACTTGCCCGCTCCTGTACTGGCAAGAAATTGCGCATGATCGAGACAGATGGCGTGCTCTCGTTTCGGAGGCCAAGACCCTCTTTGGATCCCAAGTTAGTCAGTTAACTGTAATAAGGAGTTATTAAAATATTTTCGAACCGGGTTACTCACGTATTTAAGGCGATGATTGCTCGACACGTTTCGACCCATTTAATCGTGATGGTGGTTAGTCAACTCAGTGCCACCTGGTTGGAAAACGGTTTTTGGGTATTACGTCGCTGGAAAGTGTAGACGCGCCCTTGTTAGCAAGTGATGTAGTGAGTGTTATGTGCAACCCCTTTTATGACAAAAGTAGCACTGAGGGTAGATCTTTCGTTGATCCGCCCCCGCCACCACCGCCCGCGGCCAGTACCCGTTCTAGCAGGGCGCAAGCCCGCAGTACGCGTCGGGCTTTGGCCGAGGGTGCTCCGGACGAGGACCCTCTTAATGGGTCGAAACATGTCGAGAAATCATCGACTTAAATACGTGAGTAACCCGGTTCGAAAATATTTTAATAACTCCTTATTACAGTTAACTGACTGACTTGGGATCCAAAGAGGGTCTTGGCCTCCGAAACGAGAGCACGCCATCTGTCTCGATCATGCGCAATTTCTTGCCAGTACAGGAGCGGGCAAGTTGTTCACAAAGTATCTGAGCAGGTCTCAACTTTCATGTTCTTAATTTGTTTTTTTTTTTCAATGTTGGCCCCGCATTTTTTTTGTAACTTATTTTTTTTTATATGATTTCTGACTCAGAAACGTGACCGTGAGCTCTGTCGATCCTAAAAAAACTTTCTTTTGAGACCCTTTCTTTTTAAGGTACCTATTCAATGATACCTCATTACATAAAAATACATTACTAAGTTAGGATTACATAAAAATAAAAAAAAAATCCCCATTTCACAAGTATCCCCGTTTCACAAAAAGTGTTTTTCTATATCTTCGGTTACCGCGCGGATTACACATGTCGGAATGAAGTTAAAATTAGTTAATATACGCGAATTTATCCGTTTGCATAGTTTTATTTCATGTTTTTTCTATATTTTATTCTACCACTTTGTCGGCGTGATTAATAATGTATCATCATCATCATCATATCAGCCGAAAGACGTCCAAAGGCGCAGCGTGGGTAGGCCCCCCACAAGGTGGACTGATGACCTGGTGAAGGTCGCAGGAGTCCGCTGGATGCGGGTGGCACAGGACCGGTCATTGTGGCAATAATGTATACTAGTACCAAATTGCAGATTTTTCGTAACTAACGGCAACTGAGCTATGCTGCGGCCAGACAGACAGACGGACATGGCGAAACTATAAAGGTTCCCAGTTAACTCCGTAGTTACTTAACCCTAAAAAGTTGTAAAAAGTTGAAAGCAATAATGAGCGATAATGGAGCTCGAGCTCGACATTCGTAATTTTCGGAGATTAGGAGACTCGAATCGAAGGAGTTATTAGAGTGACAGAGCTAAATCCGCAAACTTACGGACTTCGAAGTTCGTGGTAGGGCAGCTGCTCTGATGAAGGATGCCTTCTAAATCGGTTTTTCTAACAGACAAAGCAGAGAGCATTTGGGACCACCTCCTGCACACGCGCCCAGAATTCGTGGTGGACGGCAGCAATGCCGATGTGGCCTGCGACTCCTACCATCTCTTGGAGGAAGACTTGCGGCTGATTGAGGAGTTGGGAGTGGACTTTTACAGGTTAAGTGTAATATAATATAATAATTTTGTTTCTGGGCATTGCTTCGAGCGTTTCAACCGCTGTGAGGTCGGTGGCAGCCTTATCACACGAACCCCTTGAGAGATGTATGAATTTTTGGATATCTTGGGAGACGTAGTTGACAACTACCAAGATATCCCAAAAAAATTAGATACCCACGAAAGTCTGGTAATAATGTTGCCACCGAAGTCACGGTGGTTGAATTGCTCAAAGAAATGTTCATCCATCTATCCATTTATCTATTTACATATTATACAATTTGAAAACAATCTTTACATTTAGCGAACCTGGTTCTCAAAATCCACAACTGGCTAAGTTTAGTTAGTTTGTTTGTAGTAGCCATGCCGGTGATGACGGCAGTGAAAATACATCTGTCACCATTCCAACTCTTCCTATGGGCGTCGTAGAGTCGACGGAAGTATCACTGACCATATTTGTTGATTAATGACGAGAAGCATCATTATAGTGCGATATATACACACAACTACGATTGCAAACCCGGTCGCCCAATGTGGCGATTATTGGGCATTTACCTCTTAACACTTTGAGCGCGGGGAACTCCCGAGGGGAGTTCTCTGTGGGAGGTCCATTTTCGCTATAAAGCGGAAATATCACGGGATCGGCTACTAGCGTAGCGCATAGCATTCGTCCGCAATGAAAGTGTCAATGCGTCCATAGGCATAGGTAATAGAAGAGGCTTAGGTCTAGTAGTGGACTGAAAAAGTTGATGATGTTACCTGAGTAAGGAAAGTTCAGTAGGTACTTATATGAAATAATAAATTAAAATAATGTGACTCGTCCCTGGATGACGAATCGTTCCGTAATAGGAGAAGCGTATCTCCAGTAGTGGTCTGAAACTGATGTGATGTGTGTTTGTGGTAGTCTTTAAACGATAACACCTCCCTAATTCTTCAGATTCTCCATATCCTGGCCACGCTTACTCCCCAACGGTACGACGGTGGTGAGCACAGCCGGGCGGAGTTACTACGAATCGCTGGCGGGCGGGCTGCGTGCGCGCGGCGTGGCGCCGGTAGTGACGCTGTTCCACTGGGACTTGCCGCAGCGGCTGCAAGACCTAGGTGCCTATACCATTATGTTTTATTAGGTCTTTGCCTACGAACAAATAAAACATGGAAGCCGCACGCCATACTAAATTGCCTTTCAAAAGCGGTCCTGAATTTTAGTTGACAAGTGTCACTCCCTCTTCAATGCTTCACGGCAAAGAATTTCAAATCAACCTATAAAAACTTAAGCCGCCATTTAAAATAAAAATAGTTGTGATTTGGTCCATCAAAGTTTTGGATTGGCTATATCTATAAACATTTGTCAAAGATCTTGCGCCAAAATATGAGCGGTGTAAAAAAAAGCGCTATGTCCTGCCCATCTTGGCACAATTGAACAATCGTTTTTGGGGGCATTTTTGAGCTGGCGTTAGACGTCCATGTTATATATGGTCACAGGTCCTTGCCTTATCTTCAATCAAGAAAGTCAGCTTACGGCAGATACTGCGCACAAAGACAACTCCATAAGGATGAAATAATGTCTATATCTTCACTGGTTGCTCCTGAATTTGAATTTGTGTAGGTCTATATTGTCTATAATAATATTGCTTTCGAGAAGGCTAGGACTCGCTCATAGCAGATTTGTTTGGTGACTAAGCCCGCGTGGTCTTCACAATCTTTGCTGACCACGTCAAAATCTGGATCTTGTTCTCTAGTTTATATAAACTAGTAACCAAAGTTCCCAAGAGATGGCTCTATACTTTAGGCTACTTCGCGCTGTCACATTTTTTCTTGACTTGATGGAGTCGGGACGGGTTTTCTAATAAATTGTCAAATTGTTTTGTGACTCATAAGGATGCTTATTGCCTTCCATTGCGAGCGAAGCATACATTTATGAATCCTTTTAACGTTCACTGCTGGTGGCACGCGCAACGGTAAACTGGATACTAACACTTCACATCATCAGCCTGTGACAGTCCACTGCTGGACGTAGGCCTCTCCTATTAACTATGCGTATAGACTTATTAGGAGGTAAATGCCCATAATCGCCACGCTGGGCAAGGGGATTGGCGATCGCAGTAATGTGTCCACTCTATGATGACGCTGCTGCCCATCATCAATCTTTTATCAAATAATGGTCAGTGGCACTTCAATCCCTTAGTCGACTCTTATGACACCCGCAGGAGGAGTTGGGGTGGTGACAGATGTATTCTTACTGCCGTCACCACACGGCAATTTGGAATATCCAGTACAATATGTAATCTTTCCAGGAGGTTGGGCTAATCCCCTCATCGTAGATTGGTTTGGCGACTACGCTCGCGTTGTCTTCACACTCTTTGCTGACCAGGTCAAGACCTGGATTACTATCAACGAGCCTGTAGCAGTATGCGATGCTGGCTACCGAGGGATGGTGGCTCCAGCCCTGGAGGACTATGAGATAGGCGCCCTAATGTGCGCGAAGAATCTGCTGCTGGCTCATGCGAAAGCTTATAGGATTTATGAAGAGGAGTTCAAGCCTAAATATGGGGGTAAGTTTGGATATAAACGTGTGCTTTAAAGTATCGTAAAACTGACCAACTATGGTTCAAAATTGATTAAGGCTAAGTAAGTTTTTCTTATTCTTTTTTAATTTCATTTTTAGGGTTCCGTAGCCAAAATGGCAAAAACGGAACCCTTATAGATTCGTCGTGTCCGTCTGTCCGTCTGTCACAGCCGATTTACTCGGAAACTGTAAATGCTACAGTAATGAAATTTGGTTACGATATGTGTTGTATGAACCGCTATAGGATTATGATACTATATTGTAAAAAAAAGCAATGTGGTGGGGGCCCTCCATACATGTAACTGAGGGATAGAAAAAAAAATGTTGTATATAAGCGTGTGGGGTATTAATAAAAAAGGTCTTTGAAAATGATATGAAGGTTAATGAATCACATTTTTATTTAAGCAAATCGTTTACGAGATATCAGCTCTCAAAGTCTGAAAAATGTCCCCCCCCCCCCCTTTATTCTTTAAACTACGCGATATAAAATTCTAAAAAAAATATATGTTACGCACATTAATAAACTCTATCAACGATTTTTAATTTGATTAAATTATCTCTTATAGTTTTTGAGGTAGGTTGATTTAACTGTATTTTTTAATGATAAATTGATAATGGTACGGAAGTTACGGAACCCTTCGCGCGCGAGTCCGACTCGCACTTGGCCGGTTTTTTATTCAATCGTTTATCGCCGCCAGCAACTTTTCTAGGCTTAGAGCATAATAGCGCCCCTCTTTTCTTAATATAGTTAGCGAAAGATGGAAAACCATTCTCACAGAGACATACCGAACTAATAATATATGTGCTACTAAACCTATTGTAGACATTTCGTCTATTTAGCACTCGGAAAAGACGAGTCTAACGAGCCAAAGTTGATCCTTAGAGTCCTGTCAATGTATTTCCTTAGTTCCTGTTGCCACTTTTCGGCTTCATTACACTTGCTTCATATCATTGTATTGTATTCTTTACAATTGCTAATAAGTGTATACAAAATGTCAATCAGTTGAAGGAATTGAAGACGTTTGCTTAAAAAAGTTCCGACTTCTTAGTACAGTCGATGTCTAAGACATCATTACGGTTTAGGTGCCAAAAATATATTTATACGACCCTAATGTCAGGGCAATAGAGAGTAGTGTAATAGTAGATTACATGCCAAGGCCCTTTCAGTGGAAAATGTCTCGGATCACGTTGACGTGTCCTCGGCTTCGCCTCGGCCTATAAATATGTAATCCGAGGCTTTCCCATTTAACGGCCGAGGTGTGTATACTATTTTTTTGCTTAACGGAGCCGGCAGGCGGCAACTTAGTATAGCACAGCGGCCGGCAATGTGCTGTTTGCTGGCCGGAGGGCAGAAAATATATTTTTGGCACCTAAACTGTAACAATATCTTTAACGTCGACTGTACAACGTCTCATAAGGCCGGGATTACCTGTGAGCTCTGACGTGGTACTTTGTAGGGATGCAGCTATACAAAATAATGAGATAGTGGTATTTCACCTCTCACTCCTCAATATAGCTCCGTCCCTATAACTTACGTAAGAACTTACAGGTGTAAGAGCGCTCGTACACCTGTAATTTCTTACGTAAGTTATAGGGACGGAGCTATACTAAGGAATGAGAGGTGAATATCACTATCTCATTCCTTAGTATAGCCCCGTCCCTCTAACTTACGTAAGAACTTACAGGTGTACGGCTGGCCTAAGGCTGGCCTAATATTAAGGATATATTTCACAGGGGAAGTGACGATAGTCAGTCAAGAGTATTGGCTAGAACCAAAGACAGACCAGGACCTGGAGATCACCTTACTGGCGAGAGAATATTTAGTGAGTATTCGCTTACAATTTAGGATATCGATTGAATAAATGACTGAAACACCGTAACGGCCTGGACACGACATTGGTGTGAGGCGACCAGCGGCGAGCGAATCCATGAGTTGGAGCGGGATGCCGATATGGGTGCGAGAGGGAGGACCATACGTTTTCCGCTAAGCCGGTCGCCTTAGACCGATGTCGTGGCCGCGGCGTAAGGCCTGAGTGGCAAGCGTCGAGCGGCGCGTTGGGCGGGGCGGGGAGCGGCGCATCTAGCGTTCAAGGGATTTGAACGGCGTGCACCCAGTTTGCATATATCCATGTCCATGATAGAGTGACAGCGTGAGTGGTTCGCGTAGGGCGAGCCGTCGGGCCTGCGGCCCTCCAGCTGATAGTGACAGCGTCAGTAGATCGCGTAGGGCAAGCCGTCAGGCCTGCGGCTCTCCAGCTGATAGAGTGATAGCGTGAGTGGTTCGCGTAGGGCGAGCCGTCGGGCATGCGGCCCTCCAGCTGATAGTGACAGCGTCAGTAGATCGCGTAGGGCAAGCCGTCAGGCCTGCGGCTCTCCAGCTGATAGAGTGACAGCGTGAGTGGTTCGCGTAGGGCGAGCCGTCGGGCCTGCGGCCCTCCAGCTGATATAGTGACAGCGTGAGTGGATCGCGTAGCGTAGGGCGAGCCGTCGGGCCTGCGGCCCTCCAGCTGATAGAGTGACAGCGTCAGTAGATCGCGTAGGGCAAGCCGTCGGGCCTGCGGCTCTCCAGCTGATAGAGTGACAGCGTGAGTGGTTCGCGTAGGGCGAGCCGTCGGGCCTGCGGCCCTCCAGCTGATAGAGTGACAGCGTCAGTAGATCGCGTAGGGCAAGCCGTCGGGCCTGCGGCTCTCCAGCTGATAGAGTGACAGCGTGAGTGGTTCGCGTAGGGCGAGCCGTCGGGCCTGCGGCTCTCCAGCTGATAGAGTGACAGCGTGAGTGGTTCGCGTAGGGCGAGCCATGGACATGGACATGATTCTTTAACATGGACGCGCCGCTGTTGGGAGTGTTGACGTTACGGACACAACAACATGTTACGTAAATACAAGGGGAATATTAAATTAATGTTCTTTTTTCGTACTGACAGCAAATCTAATTGCAACTGTAAAATGGATCAAAAAGTTTGTTCAAGGGATTTGCTTCAATATTTTGATGCAAGTCTCATGGTCAATCATTTGTTCACTACATCTTTTGCAATTAGTGCTTTATTCAGATGTGTGTGTACTCATTCACCTCAACTCAGGTGAAATGACCTATAGTCGGGAATACAAATTGAGTACCCAGGTAACCGATAAATTGGGTAACTGAACTAAATTGGATTCAGTTTTGGAACACCTTAGTTCACTATTCAGCCATGATTCTTCTGTTTTAGCTAGTGTCTTTATCAGGATATGTCACCCTTTGTAAAACCCAGCCCGCGACCATATATAACATGGACGTCTAACGCCAGCTCGAAAATGCCCCCAAAATCAATTGTTCCACTGTGCCAAGAAGGCCAGGACATAGCGCTTTTCTTAACACCGCGCATATTTCTGCGCAACACCTTTGACAAATGTTTATAGAATATATATAGCCAATCAAAACTTTGATGGACCAATCAAAACTATTTTTAAATGGCGGTTTAAGTTTTTATAGGTTGACATTGAAATTCATTGCCGCGATGCAGTCAAGAAGGGGTGACATTTTGTCAACTAAAATTCAGGACTGTTTTTGAAAGGCAATTTACTATGGCGTGCGGCTTCCATGTTTTATTTGTTCGTAGAACCCAGTCTACAACTTTCTTTGAATCTAATTTATAAACCATTAGCATTACAATACAAAACACAACATAAATAGTTCCTTGTGCCTAATTTTTGTCATCAGCGGTCATACAGCGTTCGCGAAAGCTCTGGGACATACAAATTAGGTTTTGACTACTTTATTCTTAAGAAGCAGAAGCTACCGGCTTGTATTCGTCCAATCTTTCAAAAGTCCATAGGAAATATTTGTAGCCTAACTCAGAAAAAAAAATCTGTATGGCACTTGAACTAATATAACCCTTATAATAAACACTTTTTGAGCAGCCGAGTAGTGAGATATTGGAATTGGAACAAACTCCCAGAGGACGTGATGTCAGCACAAAATGTGAATAAGTTTAAAAATGGACTAGTCAAGTACATCACATCTACAACTTGACTATGATTATTGTCACAATGATCACTGGATACAGGCTACATCAGTTTTCTAACTGCGTGCCTGCTTATTAAATAAATAATAATAGTATTCAGCCTGCAAATAAGTGTTTCCCGTGCCTCGACAGTAATGTAAAGTACTGTTAATATTTTAAGTTCAGCCGCTATACCCACCCGATTTACTCCAAAACTGGTGGCTGGCCACCAACCTTGGAACATTACATGGCAGAGAAGAGTAGAAAAGAAGGATACCCTCGCTCCAGGCTGCCTGCTTTCACACCAGAAGAGATACAGCTTATCAAAGGTAAGCGGCCCTACCGCGGACTACTTAATCCGCAAATTGCGGGGATTTTTCTCTGTCACTCTAATGACGCCTTCTTTGGAATGACAGGGACAAATCCCCGAAATTTTCTTTGGTGTTCGCGGTAGCAGGCAAGGTTATACAGGTTGTTTGGGATAACGATGTAGGAATTTCTGGTGGTGGTAAAGGAGACTAATTATTACTCAACTAATTGTTATGTTAATTATAAAAAAATCAATGCTATTTATTGCATATTTTGTTTTAAATTGAACTTTTAAAGTAAATTTTTGGTATAAAAATAAATATTTTGAAAAACGTGATTTAAAAAAAAACTGTCTCATATTGGACTAAGGTAAATAGGGTTCAAACTCTTCCAATTAGTCTCCTTTACCACCTCCAGAAATTCCTACATCGTTATCCCAAACATCCTGTATAAGCAGTACTTTAAATCAATCATACTTATTATTATTATTTTTTTATTTTATTTATTATATCAAAATGTACATTTATTTTTAACATTTGTCCCACAAAACGGTTTACACAGTTTGACTGTGGGACTTGCTTTTTCCATCTGTGTCAGATGTCTTAAATAGTCTGGTGATGACACTTGGACTCTTAATTCTATGCAAGAGAGGATCCCTCGATATGCGGAAGGCTGCGACCATATATGACATGGACGCCTAACGCCAGCTCAAAAATGCCTCCAGAAACAGTTGTTCAATTGTGCCAAGATGGGCAGGAGATAGTGCTTTTCTTAACGAGTCTATATTAATTCGCATAATTTATTACGCATACCTCAAATTGGCATAGCGTTGTTAAGCATACTATTTAAGTGGCATAAGCATAATATCGCATAAACGATTACGCATAATGTATTTACGTATAACGTAAACTATCATAACGATGATTTGGAATAATTACGATGAGCATAATACTAATTGGTATACTTAATGAAAGGTATAAAATATAATAGATAAAATAATAATGACCGATCATAGATTGCGTAGCGAAACCGGTACTATATACCAAAATATTTTTGCCAAGTTACTGTCGATTAGTACGTATTAACCCTCTAATGCATATGAAGCCAAATATGGTTTCACTGGTTTTGGACTCTATTGACTGCTGTTAGGGTTCAAATTTGAAATGCATTTTTGCCTGTCTTATGCATTAGAGGGTTAATAATATTATTATATACTATACATTGCTTCGAATTTAAAACCAGTTTAGACTTTTTTTTTACTTGTGCGTTGTGCGTAGGTATAACAGTTAATGCTTAGGTCTTGACATATTTTATCGACTGACATACATGTAGGTATACCTACTTATATTTTTGTAGTAAATATTGATTATTTTATTTATTACACACATTTTTACCTTAGCAATTTAAAATGTTCATAAATACGGCGTGTGTATTTTATACGGGATACAGTTATCGTTTTGTGATCGTAGAAATCATGGTATAGGTAAATAGGTTCCGGTTCCCTAGATACTATTTTAAGCATCATTCAAATATACGCCCGTATTAAATAGGTACACACTCTGTACTGTGCGCCTCATGCGCCTACCAAGATGTGATTTCTTTACTAATAAAATGGATTATTAAATACCTAATGTTTTCTTTAATTGTTTGTATCTGACGTGTTCATGAGGATATGTAGGAGATATCGACGAAAGCTAGGCTTCAACTTCGCTTCGTCGCTCCTGCTTATTCGTCTTTTGAACTTAACCTTACTGTCTTGGTTTTACCCTGATCTGCCTCATTCGCTTGATTCTAAGTTTATGCTAATCCATATTAGGACGAATAAAGTTATATTTAATAATGTTATGCGTATTTAAATTATGCATAATCAGTAATATGCGTATTAAGTATTATGGAATTTTATTATTTTGCCTATTCAATATTATGCTTAATTATTTATGCCAAATCCGTTATGCGAATTCATATTAGGACTAATAATATTAGGCATATTAAAGGGGACCCTTTCTTAACACCGCGCATATTTCGGCGCAACATCTTTGACAAAATTTTTATAGAATATAGCCAATTAAAACTTTGACGGGCCAACCACAACTATTTTTAAATGGCGGTTTAAGTTTTTATAGGTTGATATTGAAATTAATTACCGTAGTGCATTAAAGCAGGGGTGACACTTGTCAAATAAAATTCAGGACCGTTTTTGAAAGGCAATTTAGTATTGCGTGCGGCTTCCATGTTTTATTTGTTCGTAGAATAAACTGATTTAATATTTACCATACTCATACGCGTTGGGTTTTGGCCGAGCAATCATCGACTTAAGTACAACCCGGTTCGATAATATTTTAATAATATATGTTTGAGTCTCACGTTAGTTGTAATACCATACTCATCTTGGTGGAGGGCCTTAAATATCTAATTTTTTGGTATAAGTGCTTTCGTCGCTACAGTTGTCAGAGTGATCATGGTTATCTTTTAACATCCTCAACTCATCTTACTAATATCCTGCCTATCCTGCCTGGGTGCTAAAGTCAATATTTTCAGAGATAACCGCTCTATTAGGAATATTAGAATCGAAAAATATAATAAAAAATACCTAGGTATGTTACAAAAACAGGGGGGGGGGGGCAACTTTGAAAAAAAAAGGCTTATTAACAACGTGAAAGTAGAGGCCTGGTGCTTAGACAAGTTACCAATCGCTAGCGCTTTATCGTCAATCGTAAGCGAAAGGCAGCTAACTGTCTTTGTCGTACTAATATGGAAGAGTGACTGATAGGGAACTACGATACGATACTAAGTGCTAGCGATTGGCAACTTGGCCAAGCATCCTGTTCTATTATAGCAGTCATACGCAAGTATTTGCATGTAGCGAACGAGTCGGACGACCCAGATTTTCCTTTTGTAAGCAATAGAAATGTATAAGGGTCCTTTGTCAAAGAATATTGGATTAAGTATATTGAAAATTAGATTCAAAGAAAGTTGTAGGCTGGGTTCTACGAACAAATAAAACATGGAAGCCGCACGCCGTAGTAAATTGCCTTTCAAAAACGGTCCTGAATTTTAGTTGACAAATGTCACCCCTTCTTTAATGCATCACGCCAATGAATTTCAATATCAACCTATAAAAAATTAAACCGCCATTTAAAAATAGTTGTGATTGGTCCATCAAACTTTTCATTGGGTATATTCTATAACCATTTGTCAAAGATGTTGCGCCGAAATATGCGCGGTGTTAAGAAAAGCGCTATGTCCTGCCCATCTTGGCACAATTGAACAATTGGTTTTGGGGGCATTTTTGAGCTGGCGTTAGACGTCCATGTTATATATGGTCGCAGAGTATATTGAATCTATTCCAGTTCATAGAAAATGTATGAAAGGTCTACTTCCCCAGGTTCCTATGACTTCTACGGTCTGAACCACTACACCTCACGGACAGTGCGCACCGCAACACCGGAGGAGATAGGGACGCCCCGGACCTTCTTAATGGAAGGCGTTGAAGAGTTAAACGCCGTGCTGGAGAACAGACCTGAATGGGCCAGTGGCTCTTCCACCTGGTTAACGGTAGGCTGTGATATTAGGTGCATTTCACGAAAGTCTACTTTGTCGGAAACGCGACGGCTATGACAGCTACCTTAGAAATATATCATTATCAGCCAATTGAAGTCCACTGCTGGACATAGGCCTCCCCCAGAGAGTTCCACAAAGATCGGTCGTGAGCTGTCCGCATCCATTGGACACCCGCAACCTTTACCAGGTCGTCGCTCCATCTTGTGGGGGGCCTTCCCACGCTGCGCCGTCCAGTGCGTGGTCGCCACTCGAGAACACGCCGACCCCACCGGTCATCGGTCCTCCGGGCAATTTATATGGAAATATATGGAAAGCGAGAATTCTCTATAAAAACAAACGCCCAGTTATAAAATAAGATACACATAAAACTATATTTGTAACGTAGATGTACACGGACGGCATCACGTACGCGACATTCTCGAGGAATGTACCATTACTATAATATATTATAATAATAAATTATTTATTTTCAGACTTATGTCCATAGTATGTTAGTTGCATTGACCTTAAAACTAGTGTTAGTGAATTATAAAACTAATTTTACAATCAGTGCCAGAAACTACTTGACGTACGTCCATGTAGTCCTGACCTGGTTAATCAAATGCCACATAAAGGGGCCGTCGTACCTTCCAGCAAACATCTTTAGAATGCTGTTTTGACTCCATCTAATGCGACCCATCAGCGACGTGATTTTATTGCGCATTATCGCGTGAAAGTCATTCGTGCGCGCTTTGGCAAACATTTTCGACGCACTGCGCCATTTGGGAAGCCTCAACAGCATACGGTATAACTAAACGGTTAAACTCACGTGTATTTAGTCATGGAGAGCCATGTTTCGGAGAGCCTAGGTCCCCATTATCAAGCACGGAGCCCGTGTTCACACCTCGACTCGCGAGCGCGGCGCGTACTCCTGAGCACTCCGTAGCAGGGATCGGATACCGGTTTTTTCTCCATACAAAAGAACGGTTCGAATTCCGTTCTTTTTCGTTCTTCGGTTTATATATCTTTTGTTAATAGAGCAATTCAAAAATATGATGCTTATAATTACATACAATGATAAATATTACATAAATACTCGTACCTAGTGTAAATTTTTCTGATCCTAAAAGTCCCTAGTATTGTAGATGCACAACACCTGTAAATTTTCGTATTGTATTTAATTTCCGATAGACTTTATTTCCTGCAAAGTAGGTAAGCATTACAACGATCAATTTTGGATATTTCTCTTTGGATAAATAATATATAAGGTTCAAAGTAGTTACTGATACTTTAGGGCATGCATGTGTTCATAATAACGAATTAACTTTCTCTATGGGAATCCTATCGAAATTTTGAAAACAAAAATCTCCTTTCCATACTAAACGGTCCCACGGGTTGGTCAAAATTTCATGGAAAGTGCTTTTTTTCAAGCTTTGGATTTGCGTTCCGTAAGGAAAGTTGTTCGTTATCATGAAAAAATAAGTGTTTCAGTTTCGTAAGTGTTTTTTAAACCGATACGAGTTACGAAATTTATTTTCTCGCATGTAGGTATTATCAAACCGGAATCAGAAAGGGATTCGAAAGTACTGTTGACACAACAAATGACCACAATTACCAAGAAAAGAGTACCCTTAGGTCATCATCATCAACATCTCAGCCATAAGACGTCCACTGCTGAACATAGGCCTCCCCTCTGGACCTCCGCACATGTACCGGTTAGACGCGACCTGCATCCAGCGTGTCCCGGCGACCTTCATAAGGTCGTCTGTCCATCTTGTGAATGGACGTCCTACGCTGCGTTTGCCTAGCCGTGGTTTCCACTCGAGCACTTTTCGACCCCATGGACCATCTGCTCTGCGTGCAATGTGGCCACTTAGGTATCGAGAGCTATTTGTGTATATGAAATCTCGATTTAGAACTGTCGATTTCTTTTTCAAGTTAGTGGTTTCACAAAAACATTACTTACCCCACTTCCAGGTGAACCCTCCAGGTCTTCGCCAGCTCCTGAGCCAGATCCAGCAGGAGTATGGAGACGTGAGGATCATGATCACTGAGAACGGATACGCTGATACCGGAGAACTCAATGACACCTTGCGGGTCAAATACTTTGAAGATTATTTGGAGCAGGTAAAAATACAAGCCAAATAATCACCAAATAAAAAATTTTATAAACCGACTTCAACCGATTGCTACAAGATCCCCGATTTGTTTCCATCATGGGTTTCCTCAAATCCTACTTTCTGAATGCAAATTCTTATAAATGTATGAAAATTACCAAAACGCCATACATGTACGTATAATATTTGAAGAGATTCCTCGATTTCTCCAAGATCCCATCATTAGACCCGACTTGGTGCCAACGGGATAATCTCGGGGCTATACATGTTCGATCACAAAAAAAAAAAATCAGTTTACGATTCTCGCAGATATCGGGTAACATACAGTCAAAGACAAAATAAGGGGTATACAAAAACATTCAAAAATATGTCCCAGTGCACTCTAATTCTGTGTAATAAGAACGTCGTAACATATTTATGAACGGATTCTTTCGATACTTTTATACGATTATTTTTGCACTTGACTGTACATACAACAACAAAAATATTTAAGAAAACAGTTCGAGTCTTTCCACAAAAAAAAGAAAAAATAGTGAGCTGCGGGGTTACTACGTACTATCTACTAATGCGATTCAGTTTAGAACCTAATCTGAATAGCGATGTGTTAGTTCCATGGAATAACTGTCAAAAATTGACCTGACATACGTGTTGCTAAGAGTAGTGACAGTTTTTAGAACGAGTTTTGCTAGTCAGCCGACTGTAAAAAACCTGGGGTGTTACCATGACGTACTAATGCGGTTAGATCGAGATAAATAGACAAGGCTATACAAGTCGAATATCTCTGCCCGTTTCCTTGAACCTAAACTGAACCGCATTAGTAGGTCATGGTATTATTATTTTATTTATTTATTAAAACATAAGTTTACATGATATTACAGCAGAACACCAATGCGTCATGAAACTACAATTAAACAATTAAAAAAAATAGAATACAAAATAGGATATAGAAATAAAAAAAACACATTAATTAGATTTAGGCGACACAACTGCGTGGCTCCGTTGCGTCGTCTAAGTATTAATAGACGTTCGAATATGGTCCACTCCGCACCGCGAACTTGGTCCGCTCCCTAAGTGCGGTCGACTCGCCACACCATCGCACCGTTCAAAAACGGTCCGGTGCTTTTCGTGCTACTAGACAGTGATCACGTCAATATGCCTCTGATTTTATCCAAAAAAGCAAAAAAATCGCGTTAGTTGTGGCAACCATCGTCGCTACAACACCAATTAATAGACAGAAAAAAATAATAAAAGAATGGCCGAAATTGTATTTAAAAGACAGAGAGTCATATAGTCATATGCGACTTATTAGAGACCTCGATGACGAAGATTTTCGTATATATCTTCGCATGAATTCTGATGCATTTGCTGAATTGTTTGAAAATTTTTGAAATTTTTGTTTACTTTTAATTAATTACCTATAAATAAAGCGCGGAACGATGCGGTGGCGTCGTCCACACGAGCGAACTTGGTACGGACCGCACCAAATCCTGTGGGAAAACCATCGAACCGACCGCACCGTCAATAATAATAATAATGTCGACGGACCGCTGAACACACCATCGGATTTGGTACAGAGCGGACCAAGTTCGCGGTGCGGTGCGGACCATATTCGAACGTCTATTAATACTTTCTGGGTGCTTAGCCAAGTTGCCAATCGCTAGCGCTTAGTCGTCAATCGTAGCTAACTGTCTTTGTCGCACTAATACGAAAGAGTGACAGAGAGGGAAAACTACGATACGCTACTAAGCGCTAGCGCTTGGCAACTTGGCTAAGCATGCTGAGCCGGCGTCTTATGATATGATGGTCCCGTGTTTGGGTGAATATCTGAGCATTTCAACCGCCTAATTTTGGTGGCATAATTTTTGCCGAAGTTTCTATTCGTTACAATGTGCTACTTTGTCATTTGAAGGAGGCACGGTACCTTATATAAATGACGAAGTATAACATTGAGACGTTTGGAAACTTCGGCAAAAATTATGCCACCAATATTAGGCGTTAAAACGCTCAGATATTTACCCGTTTAGTCATTGGTCGTCGTTGCCGTCTGTTCTGACAAAAATGCGAGTGTTAAAGAAATATTAAGGGCCAATTTCTTTGGCTCTTAATGAGTTGATACAGTGTCTACATACTTTACTCAAACTCTGAGGTCCCTTTCTGCTGAGCAGTAGTAATCCTTACACTGAAAAAGAATATTATATTATACCGCATGTAAATCAATTAAACGAGGTTTTTTTGAAGTTACACTTAATTACGACCCCACAGATTTTTTAAAAGATTTCGGAGCAGCAATGTGTAGGTACGAACATTTGTTATTATTATTGATATGGCAGTTATGTCATCTCCTTTTGAAATTAGCTGTCAACGAGCGATTAACTTGAGTGTGTTGCTCTACATTACGCGCCGAATTATTTTGTATGGATAATTTTGTTGCTCTAATTTTAAGTAAAAGTTATCTAAATGTACTTATTTTGTCCTAAACTAATAGCCGTTAAAAGCTTCGCCCGTATTAGACTTACACCCTGTATTCTATTATGTTCTCAATGGCACTTTATATGAAAATTCTCTCCAAGAATTTTAGATAATTTTGAAAATGTTCTGCAACTCGCCAAAAATATATTAATGTCAAGGCAATAAAGCCTTGTAAATATATATTTGGCACCTAAACCGTAATGATATCTTTGATGTCGTCTGCACACTGCTACAAATACTAAAATTAGTTCACAAAAAGCTATACTTACCACGCTTGTACTATAATAGTACATTGTACATTAAGGGCAGTAAATAAGAATTTGTGAACGAGTGTGAAAGTACACGAGTTCATAATTTTTGTACCGCCCGTGACACACACAATGTTTTCAATCACACCTGTGAGGCAAAAAAAAAAAAAAAACAATATATTTTCACAAAACTACTCTAAAATTGTCTAAATTATTTCTCAAAATCAGGGATGAAATCTCGGCTTACGCGCGCCGCGCTAGAGCGACGTAATGTTGTATCAAAATCCTTGACAGCCCGAGGGTGTACCTACCTATTGACGCATCTACACAGCGCATCGCCAATGCGTATTGGCTCACTTACCGAACAGGTGTGATGAAAATAACGAATATGTCCTTCTGTATCAGGTCCTCCTGGCCATAACTGAAGACAAAGTGGATGTGGTGGGTTACACGGCCTGGTCGCTCCTGGACAATTTCGAGTGGAATGCTGGGTACACGTAAGTGTAATGTAGTAGAGGGCTACCACGATGTACTAATGCGATTCAGTTTCGAACCTAAACTGATTTCCGATGTGTCAGTTTCATAGAATAAATGTTTAAAATTGACAAGCCGAACCTAAACTGAATCGCATTTCATTTGTCATGGTAGCCCCCGTAGATGGTGATTTTTTTCACCCCTTTCGGTCGTGTTTTAATCATTTAATTTATCGCTACTTATTTAGAACCTAAAGTTTTTCGCAATTGGTTATGATAATTATTGGTATTAATAGTTATTTATGTGGCTGGCGCATAATAAGAGGCATTAAACATGAGTGTGGTTTTATGAAACGAGCCGTAGGATGAAAATCGCACGAGTGCTTAATGCCTAATTATGTACATACATAACTTTATCTACATCGAACATATTCATACACATATATTATATTTCATCGAACATATATTATATTTCTTTGGTATATGACATCTAATATTTATAGTTTATCTACATCCTTATCATAAATTTTGGTTGTAAATTTACCTTTATTTACATTGATATCCACTAAGTAAAATACCTCTAAAAACTATTCAAATTAGAATAGAGTTGAAATCACTCAATTTGCTTAATGCCTAATTATGTACATACATAACTTTATCTACATCGAACATATTCATACACATATATTATATTTCATCGAACATATATTATATTTCTTTAGTATATGACATCTAATATTTATAGTTTATCTACATCCTTATCATAAATTTTGGTTGTAAATTTACCTTTATTTACATTGATATCCACTAAGTAAAATACCTCTAAAAACTATTCAAATTAGAATAGAGTTGAAATCACTCAATTTGTGTAAAAATATCCTACAATAAATATTTATTGAATAACAAAATGAAGTTGACTTTATAACATTAATGTATTGACACCGATACTTTAATGTTAACATTATGATGCATTATACTTTAATGTTAACATTATGATACACAGGCACCGGTTTCTTAATATAGGTCATTACAATACCGCTTCTGAATACATAATAGGGAAATTATGATATGGATGTAGATAAATATTATAAGGTACTAGTTTGACATTTAAGTTGTTTTTACAGGTCTCGGTTCGGTCTGTACTCCGTGGATTTTTCGTCCCCCCGCCGCCCGCGCACCGCCAAGGCGTCCGCGCGCCGCTACCGCGACATCCTGCGCGGGCGCCACTTGCGGGCCACCGTCCAGGACTAGTATAGGCTATCAATAAAATTATTCCGTTAAAAGTATTTGTTTGATTTTTTCACAAAGCTGCGACGGCAGTTACAATACATTTGTCACCACCCCAACTCTTCCCGTGGGTGTCGTAAAAGCCAATTAAGGAATTGAAGTGTCAAAAGTTGTTACACAGAATTTTGGGTCAAAATTTTTTTCGTTGTCTTGTTTTGTGTTTCTAAAAAACGTTACACAATGGTGATTTTTGTATGAGACCATGTTTTGTTTTCAATTTCTTATGACAAGGATTAAAATCTAGCGGAAATACAAGTGCACAGGATTTTTTTTTATTTACTCAGACGAAACAGTAACTAAAAGCGTGACAGAGTATGAAACAAGACAACGAAAATAATTTTGACCTTTTTACTACGTACCATAAAACTTATATGACGTAAAATTTGGTTTTCATCAACACCTTTAAATATGCACATTTTTATTGCAGTCGAACCTTTCGTTACAATTTTAAGTATCACACATTAGGTCTCCGACCATTCATTAAAAATCCCCACGAAATGGGTAATAAAATAAGTCGCCATTTTGCAGATAAAAACAAAAATTGGTGAATCATTCATTTATTCAATGACTAGCATTAATATCCTTAATATAAGTACATGTTACATTAAATACTCCGTCCAAAACACTATAAATAAAACAACGCTAACTGGTATTCCCTATATTATTTAGTATTTATTAGATCTTCATTCGCTTATGTAGTCTACGATTTCGTTGAGTTTGTGCTTCTTGCTATGCGGACTTTGCTAGGGTACATATCTGAAAAAAGTAAATATGTAAAACAGTGGCCTTATGAGATCATTATTTACCCTGAGGGCTAACACAACATCCTGATAAAATATGTCTTGTAACTTGGGTGTTCCTCAGGGTGCAACTAGTCACATGGGTACACTATTATTTGTTCAAAAGTAATAAATGGGCATTTCTCCAAGCGTTTTAACCGCCGTGACTTCGGTGGCAGCCTTATCACACGAATCCCGTGACAGATGCACGAATTTTTGGATATATTGGTAACGTCGTTATAACTACCAAGATATCCAAAAAATGTATGAGATATCCACGAAAATTGGGAAATAATGTTGCCACTAAAGTCACGGCGGTTGAAACGGTCGGAGAAATTATTTGATTTATTCCTCATCATCATTATCATCTCAGCCAAAAGACATCCACTGCTGGACATAGCCACTCATTTGCTTTGATATTTTGGTTGAGCTTTATTCCTATGTAAAATAAGAGTGACCGCCGGTCACCACAGTTACCAAAAGCAATTGAGTGGATTGGCCTCCCCCAATGATCGCCAATATGACAGGTTCTGCGCTGCTTGCTTCCAGCGGGTGCCCATTTATTACTTTTGAATAAATAATAGTGTACCCTGAGGAATACCCAAGCTACAAGACTTATTTTATCAGGATGTTGTATTAGCCAAACAAAAATAGTTACAAAGATGCCTACACTTTCTGAAATGCATACATACAACCTTAAGAAGGCCTTTGACCTTACCGTAATTGTATGACCTGCCGAGCCGTGGTGTTAAATCGACAGTGCGTCCCAACCTTGGGGAGAAGTATTTAGATCTGCCGTCCATTGGTGCGTCTTGCCGGTACCTGTACGTGTACAAGTAGAAAAAGTGTTTTTCAATTATATTCAATTGTAATTTCTAGCAACATGGAATATCGTCCGTACTCCCAATACCAGCTTTTTGCACGTATTATGTTATAATAATAATTTAAATTTGATGATAATGAAATTGATTCCACCAAAACCTGATTTGTGTAGATAGCTAGTATTTGCAGTAATAGGACGATATGTTCGTTTTTAGTTTTCTTTTTTTTTAGTTGCCTAAATTGAGACGAGAAGAGTCATACTCGTGTAAATGCGACAACATGGCGATAACAATCCACAGCTGGCCATTCTCGTCGCCCAGCTTAAAATCCGCATTAAATTTTAGAGAACAAGGTTTTCAACGAATACCCTGATATAGAATACCTTGATGGTTGTTAACCGTGTTATGCTGTGTAGATATCTGAAGGGTTCAGAAAGTACACGAAAACACACCCTGGGTGAATATTCAGCGTTATCACGGTGTTTTTATTTTGTCATTGGCGTCTCAAGTAATTATTACAAGAGATGACCCTAAGATAATACAATACAATACTCTTTATTGCACCTCAAAGACAAATACAAAACAAATAATAAAAGTACATGTTTGAAAGAGGTAAACAAAAGGCGGTCTTATCGCTAAAAAGCGATCTCTTCCAGACAACCTTTGGGCAGAGGAGATAAGAAAGTAAAAGTTGATAGTAGGTGGTGCAAAACTGAGAAAAGTGATCTGATGCTAAGGAATCTAAAAATAAACACAAAATACATATACAATGATAATGTTTTAATGTGAATGTAATTCAGCACCAATACCAAGTTCAGTGTAATCAATGTTGTTGCTAAGACTCGTCTTTCCGTTTTGGTAATAATCGAGGGTCGACAATGACGAATCCAAGCTGTTAAAACGCTCCTCGCAGAATCACCCTATTACTATTATGAAAATATAAAGTGGCTCTGAAACTCATGAAGATATAATATTATTAGGGCGCGGCTCCACTGACGCGGAGCTGTGCAAAATTCATCAATCACATTCTTCAAATTCAAAATTCGAAACACTGTGATGCGGTCTCATTGGCCGAGCTCCCACAGCTCCGCTCCGCTCCGCGTCAGTGGAGCCGCACCCTAACGGTTGTCCATATGGTCCTTTGAACCAGATCATTTACGTTGTTAATCCCCCAATAAATGTATGTCCCCATTTAGTTCTAAATACTTACACGTCATCAGAAGCGGTGACAGCATCAGCCTGACGGCCAAGTCGTGGCGTGAAGTCATTCTCGTAACCTCGCTTATCGAGCGCGTCGTCCGAGCTCCTTCCGAGTTTCGGGGTGAAAATCACCTTCTTTGTTACTGTGAATAAATTTTCCGCCTTAATCATAAACGTCTCCTTAACAAGCTGCTAAGTGTTGTTTGTCCCTTTCGGTCGTATCAATGTATATATAAGACCAAACATTTTCTCCTATTAGTATCCAAAGAGTTCACGATTTTGAGTAGAAATCGTATATAAAATACCTATGCTACAGAAAAATGGGGCAGTAAATTTTGAAAAAATAATGGTCCGTAGTTGGGAGCTTTTGGATAGTTGTATGGTTTTAATGTACTTATTTCTACGATAATTTGATGGTACCTTTGGTTTCTTGATCGTCTGCTTGAGGGTCATAGTACGGCAGCTGGTCGTAGTAATATTTAAGGGCATCGGCTGCTTCTAACATCCTCAGCAATGTGTCTCTGTAATTAATTACTTGTTCATTTTCCCATATGAGCATTCCCATATGGCGATATTGAAACACAGAGCTATCATATACGTAATATGAAATGGAGAGAGGTTTATAAGAATGTTTACATGTCAGCCTCATTGCCTCATGTTACATAGCCTAATTGGTAATGTGTGCCCCTGTCTACGAAACTGGAGGTTCATGTCCTGGCGAGATCATTTGTGTGAAGTTCACAAATATTTGTATATGTATCTACACGTAAATACCCGTATCGATTATATTTATCGTAGATTATATTATACCCACAATACAAGCCTTGCATAGAGCTAAAGGGCCTTATCATGCCTTGCGATTTGCGCGAATTTGAGCGAAGCTAAAGGTGCATTCAGACCAAGCGAACATTCGCTATTCTAACCTCTCACTCTACGCAATTCGATCATTACACAAAACGTTATAGGTTGATTACGTAGAGCGGGGGATAGAACAGCGAATGCTCTTTTGGTCTGAATGCACCTTGACGTGCAGCGAATTCATCGCGAGCCCGTGAACAATAATTCGCCGCGATTGCTTCGCGATTTTGTCGCTAACAGAAGTGTTTCATCGTCGGAATCCATCACAGATGTCATATATACCATAGGTCAAGCAAACGTATCTACTTAGCATGTCAAATGAACTCAGTGAAATCCACTGAGTTGTCCGTCTTTAATCGCGGCTTGCAGCTTTCGGGCGTCAGATTTTGTGTGTTGAAGTGAACAAAAACATTAATAATGCCTCTTTAAGTAACATTAATTACAACAACCCAAAAAAATATGAATACTCAAGGGCCTGAGACATATTTAAAATCATAGGCAAGTAACAACTTCAGTATAAAATCTGACACGCTCGGCCGGCATACAAATGAATGAACTTGTTTCTTCTATCCAAATCAAATTCTGTGGAATCCATTATGGACGCTAATGTGTCGTCGAAGGGGCTGCATGGTCTTTCGTGCAGTAGAAGTGCTGGCCGTATAGCACGCCACGCTTCCATAAATGACATCCTGCGCCAAGCGTTCACTTCTGCGGGATTGCCTGCAGTTCTGGAGCCTACGGGTCTAGCGCGGGATGACGAGAAGCGGCCAGATGGCATGACTCTTGTTCCCTGGGAGCTGGGGCAGCCTTTAGTATGGGACGCCACATGTGTGGATACCCTGGCGCCGTCCCATCTCCCAGGAATTTTGAAAAAGGCCGGAGCGGCTGCGGAAGCAGCTGAACTCCTCAAGCGACGCAAATATGCAGCTATAGATTCCAGCTGCATATTTGTGCCGTTTGGGATAGAAACACTTGGCCCCTGGGGACCTGGAGCCCACAAGATTTTTGAAGGGCTTAAGAAGCAGCTCGTAGACGCCACGGGTGACCAGAGAGCTGGCGATTACCTCGCACAGCGAATAGCAATTGCTATTCAGCGAGGTAATTCCGCCAGCCTTCTGGGCACCCTACCATCAGGCACGGAGCTCGAGCCTGTTTTTTATTTGTAAATATTTTTTAAAGTGTACTATTTGTAGATATAGTTTTATTTCCTTAGTTTTAGTTTATTTTATTCTATTTTTCTTTGTATACTAACTATATGTATAAATAAATTTAATCATGGAAGTGACTGCCCAAGACGCAAATCACTCCGTGCAATTTTCTTAGCTTTCAACTCGCCTGCAAATCGCAAGTGAGATAAGACCCTCTAACTTGGGACTAGGTCGGTTTGTGAAATATCTCGTATTCTACGAACAAATAAAACATGGAAGCCGCACGCCATATTAAATTGCCTTTTAAAAACGGTCCTGAATTTTAGTTGACAAGTGTTACCCCCTCTTCAATGCGTCACGGTAATTAATTTCAATGTCAACCTATAAAAACTTGAAACCGCCATTGAAAAATAGTTGTGATTGGTAAATCAAAGTTTTGATTAGCTATATTCTATAAGCATTTGTCAAAGATGTTGCGTCGACATATGCACGGTGTTAAGAAAAGCGCTATGTCCTGCCCATCTTGGCACAATTTAACAATTGTTTTTGGGGGCATTTTTGAGCTGGCGTTAGACGTCCATGTTATTCTGGTTCCTGGTATTATTTTTTAAGTATCTATTTTAAAAATAAAAACTATTATTCTCATGAGTAAACTACCCTCATGTATGCAAAAGTATGTGCTATGTTATTTTTAATATATTACGTTTTTTTGTTTACCTGTTGTCTGAAAACATTCGTTTTCCACGTATGGGTGTAAACACGACTCTTGCTCTCCCGTTCCGTACGGCGCGCTCCATATTTTCATCCTATAAGAAAATATTTCTAAATCCATTTTGAAATATAAGTAAAAACACTTATTTTCAGTGTTTTACACGGCTTCCGTACCTCGTTCGGAGATATATCTAACATCAGCCTCTGTAGCCTAGTTACGTTAGGGCGGTAAATAAGAAATTGTGTGTGTGCACACGAGTTCATATTTCTCGTACCGCCCGTGGCACACACAATGTTTTTCATCACACCTGTGAGGCAAAAAAAGTAAATAAAACAATATATTTTCACAAAACGACTCTAAAATGGTCTAAATTATTTCTCAAAATCAGGGATAACTTAAATTTATCATTTTTATAACAGAAGCCCGCCCGCGTGTGGCGGCGGCAGGCGCCACGCTAGTGCGTCGTAATGTTGTATGAAAATCCTTGATTGTCCTAGGGCGTAATGGCGCATCTACGGCGCGCATCGCCGCAGCGCATTGGCGCACTTACCGAACAGGTGTGATGAAAAAATTCAGAAACACCTTAATAAAATGTCAGATAATATATGTCAATGTATTTTTTTTTTTTTGGCCGTGTGGTGACGGCAGTAAGAATACATTTGTCACCACCCCAACTCCTCCTGCGGGTGTCGTAAAAGTCGACTAAGGGATTGAAGTGTCACTGACCATTATTTGATAAAAGATTGATGATGGGCAGCAGCGTCATCATAGTGGGCACATTACTGCGATCGCCAATCCGCTTGCCCAGTGTGGCGATTATGGGCATTTACCTCCTAATGCGTCTACACGGATAGTTAATACGAGAGGCCTACGTCCAGCAGTGGACTATCACAGGCTGATGATATGTATTATTAATTTTGCATGGCTACTGACTACGCACTTTTTCCGCTACGAACCGTTCTACGGCGCTACGGCGTAGCTCGTAGCACAGTTAAATCAGCGGCAAGGCCTCAGCGAGATCGTACCTCAAGTACGAACAAATAAAACATGGAAGCCACATGCCATATTAAATTGCCTTTCAAAAACGGTCCTGAATTTTAGTTGACAAGTGTCACCCCCTCTTCAATGCAACCTATAAAAACTTAAACCGCCATTTAAAAATAGTTGTGATTGGTCCATCAAAGTTTTGACTGGCTATATTCTATAAACATTTGTCAAAGATGTTGCGCCGAAATATGCGCGGTATTAAGAAAAGCGCTATGTCCTGCCCATCTTGGCACAATTGAACAATTGCTTTTGGGGGCATTTTTGAGCTGGCGTTAGACGTCCATGTTATATATGGTCGCAGTACCTCAAGTACCGAAGTTCGTAAATTTCGAGAATTTATCTCTGTCACTCCAACGACGGCGTTATAAGAGTGACAGAGAAAAATCCCCAAAATTTACGTACTTCGGTGTTCGCGGTAGCAGGCCGGGGCCCTATGAATCAAAAGCGACATGTTGCCTCTCTCTCGCTTGTTATTTCGTACGTAAGTGGGACAAGGAGGCAGTTAAGTATGAACCCTTCATAAATTAAAACTTTATTTAAGTTCACATTCATAGGCCACTCCACATAAAAAAATATAATTACAGATTTTATTTAATATTAAACAAATCATCATTATTTTTGATCCCTGTATGGATGTCGTTACGCAAAACTGATCCAATCTAAAATAATTCGTCATTTTAAGGACAGACTTTATGTTATGATTAAAATTTTAATTATAGACAATTGTTTCCCATAATCACAAGAAATATGAAATTAATTTTTAATATTAATACACAATTAATTAATACTAAAATTATCAACAGGTACATTCGGAGGTCCAGAGGGGAGGCCTATGTTCAGCAGTGGACGTCTTATGGCTGAGATGATGATGATGATGAAAATTAACTTAAAAACAATAACAGTAAAATTATATGATAATTATGATTTAAGGCTTTATTTAAAATGAAATAATCACCAAATTAAAAATTTAAAAAACCGACTTCAACCGGTTTCTCCAAGATTCCCGATTTGTTTCCCTCATTGGTTTCCTCAAATCCTACTTTCTGAATGCAAATTCTTGTAAATGAATGAAAATTACCAAAAGCGCCATACATTTACCTATAACATTTGAAGAGATCCCTCGATTTCTCCAGGATCCCATCATCAGATCCCAACTTGGTGCCAATGGGACCATCTCGGGGTAATACACGTTCGATCACAAAAATAAATTTTAGAATCGGTTCACTATTCTCGGAGATATCAGGTAACATACATACAAAAAAAAAAAATCAGTCGAATTGAGAACCTCCTCCTTTTTTTGAAGTCGGTTAAAAATCAAGTCTACAGTCAAACTGAAGAGTTTTGTAGGACAATTTCTAAGATTGTGAACCACAACCACATATTACTTTTAATAATAAATAAATAAACAAAGAATCATAAAAGAAAATAATAAATTATAATAAAAAATATGAAATTAAAACTACAGCTTCCAATATATTTAATTCTTTTATTTATTTATAAAGCTAGGTACTTAT
Organism: Thaumatotibia leucotreta; assembly: GCA_025490895.1. NCBI lineage: Eukaryota > Metazoa > Arthropoda > Insecta > Lepidoptera > Tortricidae > Thaumatotibia > Thaumatotibia leucotreta. Next base: position 77,395 of record JALPQI010002390.1, read on the forward strand.
AAAGATAAAAACCTATTATAAAAAGAACAAATAAATAAATAATAAAATGTGAGTTGCATATTTTAACTACATTCGTCTACCCTTTTAATGATTTTAACATTAATATATCAGTTTTTAAATTATGACATAAATCGAATTACTTCACTTACCTTAAAACTATCACCAGCCACCATCAAAAATACATTAAATACAATAAAAAGTACAACTTTATTCACTTGAAAAACCATTTTGCTGGACAGCTTTCTCGCTTCTGCTAGAAACACGAATCAGAGCCTTTTATATACGAATCCGATCCGTATGTTAATAGGGGAGGCTGGGCAGAGTGGGCAATGTTTGCGGGAAAATAAATTCATGGTCATGAATAAGTCAGTTTTATGATAAATGCTGTAATTGGGGCTCATTACTGATATGAGCTGAATTAGGGTATGGGAATGTATGATGAAAAAGGGACGCGTTGTCAAAAGAAGTACCTACCTACTTGTAATTCTAGATTGCAATGAAATGTTTATTTTTCTTTAGAAAATATTCATATTTAATTGTATATTTAGGTCAGTCACTTTTTTATGTTGCTTGTTGTCATGGTTACGTTCTTCTGTGTCACCCTTAAAATCACAAACATAATCGGCCTAGTCGTTTTTGACTAATAACGGAACCCTGCACTAAGCATGGCCCGACGGCCCGCCGATTTTTAAGTAAAACCTTAAAATGTGTAAACCTTCATACACCTTTATTTCTATTGAAAAATAAAACGAATATAAATTTAAACCCCTTTTAAAACCCTTAAAACGATTATACCATCAATCAAAATAAAAAAAAAACACCTTTGTTAAATTGTACCTAACCAATTAAGAGCTAATGTTTAAACATTGCTATTTTAGTGACATCAAAACAATTAATATTAGTGCTGGCGACTTTCTACCACAACGCATCAGCATTGCTATACAGCAAGCAAATGCCGCCAGCATCTTCGGTACAATGCTACAAAAGCCAATCTTAGATATAGGATAGGTTAGTTAAATTAATTAGATTTAATTTATGTATATAAATTGTACAGATTAGAAGATAAAACTAATAAAAAATATTGAAATAAATTCAATACCTCCCCTATCCCCAAGCTCCCCTAAGTCAGCTGTCACGGCAAATGGAAACAAATGTACCTCCTGTAAACAATTAGAGGTCCTTATCAGTAGTTTATATATAGAGGAACTGTCTCGCTGCTGAAAGGTATTAGATTAAATTGTGCGGAAAACGAGAAATCGAAAAAGGAATCTTTTCGTCTCTTGCAGCCCTGAATAATTTTTACTATAGGATAGCAATGTACCAAGGAAAAGTTTCCCAAGTTGCGAAACTTCTATAGAGAATGTTCTCGGCAATTTGAATTTTACAAGCAATCTAATCATGCTAAAACCGTTATATATACATTAGGCTGTCCCCTATTTTACGAATTTTAGAAATGAATAACGCATACCCCCTAAATCGGCTTTTATAACCCCAAAAAACTCTGAAAAAAAATCAGCTCATTCCTGTAACAGGAACCCGTGCCGACTTTCATCTGAAATTCCCATACAAGCATAAAGTATAGTATAGTATAGTATAGTATGAAAAAAAATAGTCAGACAGTAAGTTAATAATAATGTATTGTTTTTCCGTTCTCATCACGTTAATTTTATGATAAAATGTTTATAAGACAGTAGTATATTTTAATGCCATAGAAAAAAATAAAAAAAAAAAACGAAAAAGAATTTTTGTCATTTTCATACTTTGTATAGGAACATGGCATGAAAGTCGGCACGGGTTGCAGTTACAGAAATGAACTGATTTTTTTTTTCAGTGTGTTTTGAGGTAAAAGAAACCGATTTAGGGGGTATGCGTTATTAATTTCTAAAACTCGTAAAATAGGGGACACCCTAATATACATGCCTTTTAAGGTATATTTTATGCCTTGTTTACTCAATTTTGAAATACAATGTTCTTCATAACACTTTTTTATAAGTTCTCATGGAAACATTCTCAATGAAAACTTACTCTTAAATTCTCATGAAAATTTTCGGTTTCCGAGTATATTCCCGCAATTTTGAGAATGATCCGCAACTTGTACATTAACCCCGAAATTGCAAAGAATTTTTTTCTGCTCATCACACATTGGTCGAGATATCTTGATATTTTGTATAGCAAAATAATTTTATTAGAGAATAATTTTAATAGTGATTTGGATTTCCAGGTGTATTTGTTTCTGTATGAGTTTAACTTACTTTCGAGATTTTAAACAAATAACTATAGAGCTGCGACCATATATAACATGGACGTCTAACGCCAGCTCAAAAATGCCCCCAAAAGCAATTGTTCAATTGTGCCAAGATGGGCAAGACATAGCGCTTTTCGTAACACCGCGCATATTTCGGCGCAACATCTTTAACAAATGTTTATAGAATATAGCCAATTAAAACTATGACGGACCAATCACAACTATTTTTAAATGGCGGTTTAAGTTTTTATAGGTTGATATTGAAATTAATTACCGTAATGCATTAAAGCGGGGGTGACACTTGTCAACTAAAATTCAGGACCGTTTTTGAAAGGCAATTTAGTATTGCGTGCAGCTTCCATGTTTTATTTGTTCGTAGATTAGAGAATAATTTGAATAGTGATTTGGATTTCCAGGTGTATTTGTTTCTGTGTGAGTTTAACTTACTTTGGAGATTTTAAACAAATAACATAGTGAGTGAATCTATCTTGAACCGTCGCTAATGGTGTTAAATCCTTTACCGAAAACCGCAAATTGTTCCTTTCTAAAGATAAACTGACGTACAAACAAACATGTCTCAGAAAACCGCAAGTAAATTGGTACTTTAGATCCGGTAACAAAATAGGAACATTAGTGAAGGAAGAATAGCCGTGACAGGGATCTGATACCGGTTTCTTCTCCATACAAAAGAACGGTTCGAATTTCGTCAGTTTTCGTTCTTCGGTATATAAATTCTTCGTTAATGCAGTAATAGAACTGGGCTTTGATACCAAATAAGAATCTAAGCTCATATCTACTTCATCGTTGACTAAGGCCATACTGAATAGTATAAAAACGTTACAGAATTAAAAAAATAGGTGAAAATTGTGAAATCGCCCACACAATTTTCAAATGGCCTGAAATCCTAAAATATAGGTGTTAACCGAAAATAATATACCCCGAAAAAATATTAAAGTGTTATATTTTCAAAATATAATTGTTTCTTTACACTGAGTGATCTCTAATTGGGTGAGTCTCAAAACTTTCAGAGCGGGCCTCGTATCAAACTATGATGTTGGTCATTTTATAACATTTTGAGTACCACATAATAGTACATTACGACACAAGTGCGAATAATACGAAATTCGAAACGAGTGGCGATGTTCTAAAACACGACCAATAGGGAGTGTTTTAAATCGACACGAGTTACGAATTTTTTGAGTTTCTCTGCACTAGTTAGGAAATGTACTATTTCATATTTCATCACACTTGCTTTCTAAGCGCGCCATTGCTTGCATTCGTAGCGGGAGTAATAGAAAAGTGAAATTCTTTAGGAAGTAATAGAAATGTTAGTACGAGTAAGTACGTTATTTGATAATATTTTGTCTTAAAACTTACCTATTTTTTGTCGGCAAGTATTATGAAAAACATTGTTTGCATCACGGTCGGTAAGCGGAATACTAACTCGAGTCATTAAAAGTTCTAACACTCTCGTTAGTAATTCCGTACTTACCTCCCTATCACAATGTACTAGATGGGTCAAAATTCTTTTCGTTCTTATTTTGTGTCCCTAAAAAACGTGACGCAGTGGTGATTTTTGTATGAGATGATGTTTTGTTTCCAATTTCTGATTTCATCTTTCGTCTGTGGTTGCTAAGGATCAGTACAAAGAATTTTTAATTCAAATTATGAATTGATTTGAGTTCAATATCTATTGTACAGATCCTTATCAAACACAGACGAAGGGTGAAGGAATAAAATCTATTGAGGAAAAGAAATACAAGTGCACCGATTTTTTTTAAATGTACTGAGTCAAGACAGCAATTAAAAGCGTGACAGAGTGGAATGAAACAAGACAACGAAAAGAATTTTGAACGAGATATTAATCAAAGAATGCGAATAAATCACTTGGTCCCTTTTTAAGCAGAACGTCACAAACGCACTTACGCCGTTTTATACACACAATGCGTAGGTTGCCTGTTTACTTAATACTGATTGAGTTCTTTATAGACAAGCAAATTGTTTTAACATCTTTTTAATCTAATTGTAAAGGAGACTTTGTGGGCGGATTTTGCCGAATTTCGATTGCTAAAGGAATATACAAATATGTCAGCCTCCGAAGCCTAGTTGGTAGTGACCCTGCCTACGAAGCTGGAAGTTCCAGGTTCTAATCCCGGCGAGGGCATTATTTGTGTATTTATTTATCACTAATATTTCTTTCTTGGTCATGGCTGTCTATGTATTTAAGTATCTACTCGTATATGTATCTATCTATTATATATATCGTCGCCTGGTACCCACATCACAAGCCTTAATTGAGCTTACCGTGGGACTAGGTCGATTTGTGTAAGATGTCCCAAGATAATTATTTATTTATATACACAGGTAAGAGCTTTAATGAAAACAAAAATGTCATATTTTTTGTGTAACGAAGTTAAAGTTTGTGTCAACAATTTTTCGTAGTGATAAAAGACGACAAATTCAAATTTTTATTGAGTGATCAACAAAACCATTTTTTATTTAATTTGATGGCTTTTTCTACGGATGAAAGTTGATGGATAGAGCATATTATTATGAAGGGTGCACGGAAAAAACATATCCAAAGCTTAAAAAAATCAGGGCAAATTCACACCTTTTATTCTGTTTAAAGTAAAGTGGCTATTCCTTCTGTAATTTGAATTGACTAGACATGTGAGCCTCCGTAGCCTAGTTGGTAGTGACCCTGCCTACGAAGCTGGAGGTTCCGGGTTCGAATCCCGGCGAGGGCATTATTTGTGTATTTATTTATCACTAATATTTGTTCCTTGGTCATGGCTGTCTATGTATTTAAGTATTTATTTATTATATATATCGTCGCCTGGTACCCACATCAGGTAAATACGTTACATTTTATGTAAGATGTCTCAAGATATTTATTTATTTATTTATGTTCCTTCCGTGGACCCTTCATGTACTAAGTATATAATTTCCGTAACACAATGTGAATTTTGGTTTGATTAAGGCCTTAACCGTGTGGTGACGGCTATAAGAATACATTTGTCACCACCTCGACTCCTCCTGCGGGTGTCGTAAGAGTCGATTAAGGGATAGAAGTGTCACTGACCATTATTTGATAAAAAAATGATGATGGGCAGCAGCGTCATCATACTGGACACATTACTGCGATCGCCAACCCGCTTGCCCAGCGTGGCGATTATGGGCATTTACCTCCTAATGCGTCTATGCGCATAGTTAACAGGGGAGGCCTACGTCCAGCAGTGGACTATTATAGACTGATGATGATGAAGGCCTTAACCGTGTAAAATCTTTTTACAGTCGCCTCGTCAATGAATACGTGTCAGGCCTACTACCGCGAAAATCGAAATTCGTCAATTTCGAGTATTTTTCTCTGTCACTCAAACGAAGGCGTCATTAGAGTGAGAGAGACAAATCCTAGATTAGTAGATTTTTTCGTAGAAAATACTGGTAACGTGCTACCGCGGAAATCGAAAATTATCGAAATTTTCGGATTTTGATGTTCGCGGTAGGGCCGATGTCAATTTTTTTAAAAATGTTTATGACATTAAGGTGCGTTGAAACTAAGCATTCGCTGTTCTAACCTCCCACTCTACGAAATTCTATCGGTACACAAAACGTGATTGGTTGATTTCGTAGAACGGGCGCTAGAACAGCGAATGCTCTTTTGGTTTAAACGCACCTTTAGATTGTATTGGAATTTCCCTAAATTTTTCATACGATTTGAAAAACATGGAATTTTATCGTTATTACGAGTCCGTAGGTACATACAAAAAATAGTACCTATGTCATGATTAAAAAACGCGTATTTCTATATTATTTTCGGCATTTTTCTTTAACTTTCTATTTTTTTGTTTCTACAAACCGATTTGACTAATAAATATTGATAGTATCTCAGTTTTGATTCAATCCCTTTAACTACGTAGGGACATTGGTTATCTGAGCGTTTTTTATCGCCTGTACCATGGTGAGTGTTCTGAAGAGTAATTTTCCCTCATCCCGCCCTCCCCTTTCCGTTATAAAACCACACGTGCCGGTTTGCGGTGTCACTCCTTCACCGTGGAAAATATTCCCACACGTACTAAGAAATTCGGCAATTCCTTCATCGGACGGACTATTAAAAAGTGGAATTCTTTACCGGCACATGTGTTTCCGCATACCTATAAGTTGGGACCCTTTAAACGAAGCGTGAAGAAGCATCTAGCGGGCCAGCAAGGCGGTGGCAACTAACTGGTTACTGATTGTCTCCTGTTCGTTGCCACCGCGATTTGGGCTCTACTTTTCACTTACGATCAGGTGGAGTGGAGCCACTTTGTTGTGCCAACATAAAAAAAAATAAAAAAAAAAATCCCAGGGGGGTTACCATGACGTACTAATGCAATTCAATTTAGGTCGAGAGAAAGGGACAAGGCTATAGGAGTCTTATATCTCTGTCCCTTTCCCTGAACCTAAACTAAATCTCTTTAGTACGTCATGGTAACCCCCCGAACCTAAATACCTTTGTCAAGTATATCATAATCATATATGCATTTAATTAAATTACTTGACTGTCTTAAGTAGGTACTAGAATGTTTTAATTATACTTTTTATTAAACTAATATGAATAGTTGAATACCTAGGTTACCTTCAGAGAATTAAGTGTCTATCTATCTATCTATCTATTCAGCCCGTATCCACCCACTGCTAAGTATAGGCCTCTTCTTTATTACGCCACTCTTCTCGGTCCTGTGCTAACCTCATCCACATCTTATTTGTTGTGCGGCAGATATGGCTATAAACGTTCGATCAGAATTTTTTTTTACAACCGGTTCACAATTCTCGGAGATATTGGGGAACATACATACAACAAAAAAAACAGTCAAATTGAATACCTCCTCTTTTTTAAGTAGGTTAACACGCTCACTGCGGCTTGAGGTAAATCCGCCCCAAGCTCGACTAAACGCTGGTGCGGGGCTAAAAGTTCATGTTTTCTCTGTGGTGCGGGAGCTGCCGTCGTTTACTTATAAGGCGTACGATAAAGACAAATATACATTTCTTTACGTTTTTCAAAGCCGAACTCGTTGGTACAAAAAAAATGTATGAGGTCGAAATAAGCCTCTAACGCACTGGGTAGACATTTTATCCACACAGTGCGGGCTGAGGTTTATTTATGCCTTAAGAAACTGACCTCACGGCCGCACCGAGCGGGATGCTGGCGGCGCGGGAGTCGACCGCTGAACGTTAGTGCGGCTATAGTTGTCGATAAAGACTATACAGAACCGGTCAAAAGTTTAAGTTTCGATACAAAATAGGCTTTCAAGCGATAATTTTTTTCAGTGTTTACAGCAAATAATTTTTTCTACTTATATGTATAATTATTGCTGATTCAAGAGCTATTTAATATTAATTTCTCTTAAAATTTGAACAATTTTATATATCGGATCTTATAATAATTCGTAGGCAAGTGAAATTGTAATTTTTTGATGATTATTAGTATGAACATCGCGTGGGCATGACTGCCAAAAGCTGCCACAGCTGCCTCAGGTGTCCGAGCTGTTCAAAAGTAACGGATAACTAAAAAAGAATAACTAAATATGTGTATAATGTTTTCAGCTAATATGTAATCAGTAACATATTAGCTGAAAACTAGTGTCAACTTAAAGTCGAATTTGAATCAAAATCGTGGTGCAAACTTAAATTTATGACCGGTACTGTAAGATAAGATAAAAACACTGTGAATCATCCTTTATTTACTACATATCATCTCTATATATCAGGTAAACATGCAGAAAGAAGTGATTCAAAATTTGCACAGGCATGCAGTCGGAATGTTTGATAGTTTAGAAGTTATTTGTCAATTATCTTTTGTTTTTATAATGTCATCCACTGGGCCGCTAACTTTATTTACTCGAGTTAGAAATAATAAAAATGGCATCAATGCATTAGTTAGATTAACTAAATTTTTCAAAAACCGACTTTTCAACCTCGGACTCGGACTTAGGTCTAGGTCCTGGTCCGAGTCTGGGCTGAGTCTGGTACCGGGTTCGGTACTCAGTTCTAGTCGAAGGAAATCCTAATCACCAAACGACGTGTACTATGCATCGTTGAAGGGTTCCGTTCTGATCATCATCAGCAGTGCGACATCAAATGCGACAGTTTTGAATGAAAATGCTGGATTTTTTGACGAAAATACAAAAATGTCTATAGATAAGCATAATACGCATGTTTTTTAGATTTGAGGAGATCCCGACCCGATATCTCGTTGACCATCATCATACAAGAATCATAAAAAAGAAAAATTACATACAAACGAATTGATAATCTAATTTTTAGATTTGAAAGTCGGTAAAAAAAGGCGTTTGAGACATTGTATCGAAGATGGTCGACGCGATGATGATTTTTTATAGATAATTTAGCGATAACTACCATTCCCTCCACTAGACTTAGATAAAATTTAGTGCGTTTTGAGGCCTAACAGACCTCAAAAATTGTTTAGGTATTTTTTTTTAGCTAGAGGTCAGACCCAAGGGCGACGCTAAGTGTATTTTAAACATTTACTGACAAATGAAGACCATAAAAAAGAAAACACCTAATCCTTGTCTAGGCAAAATTATAAAGGGTTTAAGTAACTGCTGAAATTTGAGGTCTATAAGACCTCACCCGCACTGTAAATGAGCTTAGGTTTGGGCTGATTCGATCTCAACCGCACCAGAATAAAGTTCACTACAATTTGTCCCGCAGCGAACGTGTTAAAAAATAAAACTGCAATTTTAAGATACAGAATTGTATATTTCACAATCAACTTTGAGACAGCAAACGCATAGCCTCCCTATACCCTGTCTCGCTCGCGCCATGCACGGTTCCAAAATGGCGGCGGCTCGTGGCCTCGCCCGCGAACAGGACTCGCGGGGCCGACGAGTCCGCTATAGGCCTCGCGAGCCAGTCCCGCGCGGAGGGGTACTGCGGGGTCAACACGTTGTCGAAGGTGTAGCTGCCGCGGGTGTAGGGGTTCGAATACCAATTTGTTCTGGAAAAAATAATAAGCAGAATTAGGTTACCTTTGAATTTAGACATGCAGTGACGGATTATTAAATCCAACACATGAATTTGAACAACATAATAATTACGTGTATCACGCACACACACCCCACTTAATCAGCCACTGCTGGAGAACCGCGTCTCCTATTGCCCGTGCGTATGGATAGATGCATTAGAGAGAGACCTCCTTACTATTCCATATCACATCCGAACCCATCAAACTTCCAACGCACCCACCCACAGAGAATTTGTTAACATTTTCAAAACGGTCTCAAAATTTAATGTGTTCACATTTCCGTCTGAAAATTGTTTTGTTCGCATCAAATAACCAAAATTTACTAATAAAAAAGATTTTCAGACGTATTGCTATGAGACATTTTTTTTGTCTCATTTCAAATTTTTTAAAGTGATTTTACGGGTTTGCGCTACACCACTAACGTCTGAAAAATATGTTTCCGGTATCTCAGAACTATCACTCAACTACAGTCTGCAAATCAGACATATTGCTATGATGCAGTTCGGTAAAATTCTTTGACAATTTCGAAAATTCGGTCATATCAAGCGCTACGCGGAAAATGTCTGATACCTATTACCAGGATAATCGTATCTATGATTTGATGCGGTTTTGGCCGTATTGCTATGAGACAAAAAGTGGGCTCTCGTACTATTAAGAAAAGCGCTGTTCTGGCCATCTTGGCACAATTGAATAGTTGTTTTTGGGGGCATTTTTGAGCTGGCGTTAGACGTCCATGTTATAAATCGTCGCAGGTGTGTTCACTCTAATGACGCTGCTGCCCATCATCAATCTCCGATAAATAAATGGTCAGTGACAGTTCAATCCCTTAAGTCGACTCTTACGACATCCACGGGAAGAGTTGGGTGGTGATGGTGACAAAATGTATACAAAATTTCAGTTCAAATAAAAAAAAAAGTAAATACAATTCAACAGATTTTTTGTATGCTGCGTGTTACTCTATAATATTATATCTACGAGAATCGTGGATTGATTAAGCCAATATATTTTTTTTATCGAATGGGTATAACGCCGACATGGTCCCATTGGCGGCAAGTCGGGATCTGATGATGGGATCTTGGAGAAATCGGTTGAAATTTGTTTTTTTTTTTATAAAAGCTACGCTCTATGGTAACCCTGCAAGGCGAGCCAAAATGATGTTAGGAGACAGAGATCAAAGGAGAACCAGATATCTTACGAAGTTGGAAAACTCTAACTCACCCTCAACAGGCATCTTAGGGTGAATATCTGAGCGTTTCAATTTCAACCGCCTAATTTTGGTGGCATAATTTTTGCCAAAGTTTTTATTCGTTACAATGTGCTACTTTGTCATTTGAAGGAGGCACGGTACCTTATGACAAAGTATAACATTGAATTTGAGACGTTTGGAAACTTCGGCAAAAATGATGCCACCAAAATTAGGCGGTTCAAACGCTTAGATATTCACCCCTTAAGATGATGGGAATAAGCAACGTAGCAGCCTGTCGGCTGTCCACATTGCGGTACAGACGAAACTAATCAGCATGTTCTGGCGGAATTTATTATGTATGCAGCGGCCAGACATAATGTGTTGGCCAGGGATGTCCTACGGTTCTGCAAGAAAACAAGGAGGATAGAAGGAAGTGATGGGGGAACACAGGCGGGAGATTCCCAGCAACGATAAATGGGGTAAAAGAGTACATCAAATGCTCGACAGCCCGCTCGATGTCGGGCGAGCGTCCCTCCAAAACATACCTAACATAAGATTATTATCTCCTCTTATTCGAGCTTTAAAATTTTTGAACGCGCTTCTGTCATGGGCACCTGAATGTGATCTGTTCGCAAGCCGATGGGCAAATGTGTGTAGCGTATGTCTGAAGTACTGCGAGGTAATGGATGACAGTGATATATTATAGTAATATTTTGTATCTAATATTGTGTGTAGTTTAAATTGTACAGTGCTTTAGTTTATACTGTCATGCTGTATATGTTTTATTTGAATAAATAAATAAATTATGACCTTGCAGTTATTTTTTAAGGATTGTCATCAATCAGCTGTATGGTAACTCGAGCACTAAAATAGCTATACATCGCCTTAAACTGCGAATCCCAATACTGACCTGATAATAGCAGTAGGCTGCGGAACAGTGATGTTCATAGTGTCACCCATGAATCGTTGCAACAGTTCCACGCATTTTGTCTTCACCGTGTCTTCTGGAAGTGTCTCCACCTGCCAAAAAAAATATATTTGGAAATCTCACTCTTTTGTAGCGGCTGCGCGAAATGGATTTGGACAAACTACCTATCAATCACATTATCATATTTATTTAAATTTTCATGATTATCACTCATATTTTAATGACAATCGGGTATTAATCGCGTAAACTTGCGTTTAATATTATCCTGACGTTTTGAGCATGACGTTACACCACGTCAGATTACGCAATTAAGACTCGTTTGTCGTTAAAATATTTGACGTAGGTCTCTCCTATTATGTATGCGTATGGACGCATTTGGAGGGAAAACTCATAATCGTCACGCGGGGCAAACAGGTTGGAGTTCGCAGAAGTTTCTTCTATGATGGTGCTGCCGCCCACAATAAATGTTCCTATACGCATGGTCAGGCACTTTAATCTCTTAATCGGCGATACCTACGAGAAGAGTTGGGCTGGTGACAAATGTATTATTACTGCCATCACCAGGCGGCGATCCAGTCCCATATAAAGGTACTAGCTTCGCAGTCACTACTGATGCAACGGAGGCTGTCATAAAGCCTCTACAGGACCGTGTTACCTCCTTAGCAATGTTTCCGGTGGTCCACATTGTCAGCAAGTTACTGGAGCCCATCGGCCGGTGAGCCCCGATGACCTTAGTGGTCCAAAAGTCTGCAGTGGGAACATTCTTCCTGTCTGCTACCTTCCATATGAAGGGGAACCTTGAGGATGTAAATGGTGCTTGAGTTTTTTGGGGAATTGAAGTATACAGGGTGTAATCGATAAGTGTTTACAGGCCATAATTCCGTAAATATGAGAGATATTAGAAAACTTTTAACTGATACCAAAAGAACGTTACCCAGCGAGTAAAATTACATTAATTAATTTTTCTAAATAGATGAAGTATTATTAAAAATACTAAGTTAAAACGCTCCCATACAATTTGTATGCCAACTTACAGCCTTAAAGAATGTCGGGTGTCGTAAGAGATAAAACTGTTAGAGATTCGTTATTTGTATGAATACATTGTAATAAAATAATAATACTTCTTACAATGGGCCTCATAAGAAGGCTCAAAGTCACCCAAAGGACAATGGAGAGGGCTATGCTAAGAGTCTCTCTGCGTGATCGGATTAAAAATCAGACCATCCGCAGCAGAACCAAAGTAACCGAAATAGCTCTCCGAATCGCTAAACTGAAGTGGCAGTGGGCGGGGCACATTGCGCGTAGAACCGATGGCCGAGTTTGGGGCGGGAAGGTTCTTGAGTGGCGGCCACCGGAAGGCGTAGCGTGGGTAGGCCCCCCACAAGGTGGACTGATGACCTGGTGAAGGTCGCAGGAGTCCGCTGGATGCGGGTGGCGCAGGACCGGTCATTGTGCCAATCTTTGGGGGAGGCCTATGTTCAGCAGTGAACGTCTTTCGGCTGATATGATGAATAATACTGCCGTTTATGAAATAATTAATCTAACATTTATTCTTAAGTTAAAAGGTGGTTACCTATCTTTGAAAGAACGGTTACCTACTAAATGTATGGAAGGGTTTGAAATTAATTTTTGGGGTATTTCTGATTTTATTTCAAAAAAGTTATTAGTGTAATTTTACTCGATGGGTAACGTACTTTCGATAACTGTTAAAAATTTTCTGATATCTCTCATATTTACGGAATTATGGCCTGTAAACACTTATCGATTACACCCTGTATAGTCATCTACGAACAAATAAAACATGGAAGCTGCACGCCATATTAAATTGCCTTTCCAAAAACGGTCCTGAATTTTAGTTGACAACTGTCACCACCTCTTCAATGCATCACGGTAATGAATGTCAATATCAACGCATAAAAGCTTAAACCGCCATTTAAAAATAGTTATGATTGGTCCATCAAAGTTTTGATTGGCTATATTCTATAAACATTTGTCAAAATGTTGCGCCGAAATATGCGCGGTGTTAAGAAAAGCGCTACGTCCTCTTGGCACTATTGAACAATTGCTTTTGGGGGCATTTTTGAGCTGGCGTTAGACGTCCATGTTATATATGGCCGCAGATAGTCATCATCAAATATCCAAGAGCGGCCAAGGTACACAATAATATCTGAAAGCACTCTAGCGCCATGGCAATAGAGACGTGGATGCTTAGCCAAGTAGCCAATCGCTAACGCTAGTAGCGTATCGTAGTTTTCCTTCTCTGTGACCTCTTTCATATTAGTGCGACAAAGACAGTTCCCTTTCGTTTACGATTGACGATTAAGCGTTACCGATTGACAACTTGTCTAAGCACCCTGCTCAGTTATTTATGAGCAATCAGGCAGCTCTTATATCGAGTGCCCAAAAAATAAGTGCATATTCGTTGCCTGAGAGCTTTCGAGACTCAGAACAGGCCTCCTAGGGGACCTAGGGTTTTTGTAAATTTCAGAAGAATGGATAATTTTTTGATAATTATTATAGTACCTACAAGTAGCAATGTACCGAAGAGAAATTTCAAAAGTTGCGAAACTTCTATAGAGAATGTTCTCGGAAAATTGAATTTTACAAGCAATCTAATTATACCAAAACCGATGTATACACACACGCCTTTTAAGGTTTATTTTATTCCTTGTTTACTCAATTATGAAATACAATATTGCTCATAACACTTTTTTTATAAGTTCTCATGGAAACATTCTCAATGATAACTTACTCTTTAATTCTCATGAAAGTTCTCGCAGATTTCCGAGTATATTCTCGCAATTTTGATAATGTTCTGCAATCTGCAACTTGTAGGTACATTACTACACAAGGTGCTGCCTACTTCTAGGTACTACCATTTCTGTTTTATCTCTCAATTTGAAATTTGGCGTCTATTTTGCTTGCTAAAGAACCTGACTGGTAACAGGAATGCACTTTTTTCGCCCCTTTATTAGTTTAACTTGTGGAGCATAGTTGTAGTACTAGACTATAGTTGGATGCTTTTACGGTATTAACTGCAACCATATAACGGGTTGGCTTAACACGCTCACTGCGGAACAGGTCATATGTGACCTGTACAAGTATTTAATGGTTAATTACAATTTAACTTAATTGCCGCAGCGAAGGTGTTAAAGTAATGAGAATTTATATTTTTAAAAACATAAAAATAATCGCAATAAGCATTGAATTATCGATTTTGTTATGACAAACTAGAGGATATTGGACATGAACTACATAGCCTTTAATAATAAGAAAAGGCCCGATTCCATATTTTTTTAAGTAACTTGCTCATGATCTTGCACTATACTTTGGACAACTTTCAAAAATACTCTAGTTCATTATTCCCGGAATTTTATTAGTATTTTTATTCCATTCTTGAATCGAGTTCTCACATATCACTACATACATTCAAAAGTATTTAAAAATTACTAATAAGTTGTTGTTGCCTGAGACTCAATAATATGTGAAGGGCTGACAACATTTAGTAGCTTTTCCACGTCCGCCTAAAATGAGTGAAAATCGATATTGCATACATATTTACCGAAACATGTATGTCTTAAAACGTCACTTAAACTCGATTCGTAGGAATTGATTCGTTCGAATTGTATTGCCTATTATGTGGATTGATATTATAAAGGATGAGTTTTGACTGATCCAAATACAATTTACCAAAAAAAATCAAACTAGTGATAAAGAAGACACTTCCGAAAATTTACTTATACGTTGTCCAAAGCATGACATGGAGGGTTGGAAGACAGTTACAAAAATCGGATGTGGGAATTTCATATGCTGTGTTAATTTGTTTTTATATAATGTGTAATATACTCTAGTTTATGATTACAAATTCAATAAACCAATAGCTTTTGCCTTTATTTATATGTTTTGAAATACATTACTTTAAGCCAACCCGTTATAACATGGACGTCTAACGCCAGCTCAAAAATGCCCCCAAAAGCAATTGTTCAATTGTGCCAAGATGGGCAGGACCTAGCGCTTTTCTTAACACCGCGCATATTTCGGCGCAACATCGTTGTCAAATGTTTATAGAATATAGCCAATCAAAAATTTGATGGACCAATCATAACTATTTTTAAATGGCGGTTTAAGTTTTTATACGTTGATATTGACGTTCATTATCGTGATGCATTGAAGAGGGGGTAACAGTTGTCAACTAAAATCGTTTTTGAAAGGCAATTTAATATGGCGTGCAGCTTCCATGTTTTATTTGTTCGTAGGGTATCAAATATTTTAATTTTCAATAGAAGTGAAGGAGGGATCAACTTTATTACCTTTCTGCGGTCACTGGCCACCAAGCTTCGTCGAACTCTAGGACGATTTTGTCCAACACGCCCATACTTATTTTCTCTATGGCTGTCTGCTTGTCTTTGGGCAGGGGTGGCGAGAAAAGCGTAGAATGTCTGTAATTATAATTATATTTCTTGATAATGAAAACTGTATGTCAAGTCATTAGTTTAGTTTACCTATTACTAACTTTTATACTGATGTTTCGAGATAAGTACATCGATAATTTTAGTTTTTCTACGGATTTCATCATTCCTAATTCAATCTCTTAAAGAAACCTTAATCAATGGGTCATTCTTGATATTGGTGCCTACGGCTAAATTTTTAACGGAGTTGGGGCTGATTACGCAGCGCAGGCACAAGTGTCACTGAATTGTCACTGACCATTTATTCATCGAAGATTTATGATGGGCAGCAGCATCATGAATCATAGTGGACTGGACACACTACTGCGTTCGCCAAGTTCGCCGCGTTGTGCTCATAAAAGCGCTTGTGGCCTAGCGGTAAAATGCACGGCTGCTACACAGCGGACGTGAGTTTGATCCCTGGCTCGTACCAATGAGTTTTTCAAAAACTTATGTACGAAATATCATTGATATTCACAAGAGCTTTGCGGTGAAGGAAAACATCGTGAGGAAACCTGCATGCACCTGCGAAGAAATTCAAGGGTGTATGTGAAGTCCCCAACAAGTACTAGGCCAGCGTTGGGACAAAATAGGCACGTTTGATGTGGAGTTTTGGAAAAATGACCAGAATACAACAAAACAACAACAACAACATGGGCCTTATAAAGCTTACTTTTCCTTTAAAACTCCGAGAGACACAGTGACAATCGCCGTGTCTGCTTCGTAGTAGCTACCGTCACTGCAAATGACCGTCACTTTCTCGTTTGGGTGCTGTGGGGACTTCACCAGTGTCACCTCTGTGTCCAACTTTATCTCTAAATTGGGGAGACCTGGACCGCCGTTGTAAGTATTCTGTAATACAAAGAATTGAATGTCATCACGAGGTTGGAAGGTGGGGACGAAGACTTTGTCATTGTCAATGACTTCAGTGATCCAGCTTGCCATAAAAGTTTTATAACATGATCTTGTGAGAAGCAACCGGAGACATCCGAACCCCTTTGAGTATTCCTATATCTTACTTCTGGAAAAGGTCCAAAAAACTTTTTTACGAATTACAAACTACAAAAAAGATTTTCGGATACTAACCCGTTCTTATATCCGACTAATTTAATTTTGGGGAGTCTGAGCTTTAACTCGTTAGAAGTAAGGCGCAACTCCAGCTTGCTCGCTTTCGCATGCCGTGTTCTGCGAGGTGACTCGGACGGTTCACTATTGGGATGCATACTAACGAATGTAATAATATAGTTACGCATAATGTCTTCTAGCCGAAATATTGACAAGGCTAATCATATTTATGCATATTTTTTTACGCATAATATTTAAAAGCATACGCATTAAAGGCATACCCGTCATAATAACTAACATCACACAGCATAAATACAAAATTGCATAATAATTAATACGCATCATTTCACGATGCATACAAATAGTTAATCCTAAAATTAGACTACCAACTGGCATGATTGACATGTTATTACAGTCAGCTGCCTTTCGTTTACGATTGACGATTAAGCGTTAGCGATTGGCAACTTGTCTAAGCATCCAGGCATTCTACCGTATACGGAGAATGACTGCAGATTCATATTTAGTTTTATGAATAAAAGTGACGGTGAGTAATAAAAAAATGTAAGCGATTAAGGAAAACCGATTGTTTCAACATGGCAAATCAAGTGTGTATAATCTACTTATATAATAAGTATATGGGAACAATAGTGAGGTCGACGGGGGTCTGCGATGCAGACCCCCTATTCTGCGTAGTTTAGGCGCTTCGCGCCTGGACAAAACACTAACCTAACCTAACCTAATTTATCTATACTTTGATATTAGATAGTAACGCATTTTTATATTTTAGATTCAAGAGACCCGCAACAGAATAAAAGAACATTCTAAAATATGAAAAATACTCAATATGTAAAATGCATGTTAATTGATTTAAAATTGATGTTAAACAAAGAAAAAGTGTTTTATTCAAATAGAGAACTAAAGTTATGGTTTCCGAAATATATATGGATGGCTAGGAACCATTAGTCCAAACAATAATATGCGTAGTATACATTAGGTAAATATAAATTAGTCCAAGTTAAATTATTCCAAAACTTTAATATGCGAACAAAGTAGTATGCCGAAATAATTACTATGCGACAGTACATTTATGCTAATACAAATTATGCGAAGAAAATTATGCCAAAATAGAATAGCCTGAAAAAGATTATGCGACCAGAAGGTATACCGACTCGGACTGTCCTGAACTGGTGGAGAGTTTCTCGTCAGGCTCTTTGTGCCTGATTTAAAAAAAAAGCCGCGTGTGCGACCCCTATTAGCAGTGGCTACGGCGCGTACGGTAGCACAGAAACTCTCCCATTCCACGTGCCCTGGCTCTGCAAAATGCGCTTCTCGTATCAGCACCCGAGTGCGACTTATTTGCATGGGCTTACAAATCCCGGTTTTTTGATAATCTTGCGCGAGGATACAGATCCAACACGTAGGGGCCCTTTGGAGAAAGGGTTTAGGAGCCTTACCGAACAAGAGGTGCCTTTCCCCACGGATGAGGTCAATATTTTAGGGGGTGTACTAGCAGGACCTAGGAATACTCCATGCTTAATATCAGCTCTAGATCTTCTTTTGTTTTAGAGTTATTCAAGATAATGTAAAATATACAGGGTGCCGTTGAAAGTGGCATATTTCGAGAACTGTTCAAGTTAGATCAACCAAACAAAATTGTGTTTGATAACAATAAAATAAACTATAAAATGCATATTTTTAACTTACATCTTGTCCTTATTTTTCATAATAAAAAAAGGGTTCTTGTTTTTTTTCCGTATTTTTTTATTATTTCACGCGGAGGTACACCTACAAAAAAAATATGCGTACATAGCCACTAATGTCCACTGTATACATAAATAAAAATATTTCCGTAAATCATCGTGCGTCATGCCAAAAAAAAAATATTTCAGAAGTAGTCGTTACTGGCATACAAATAAAGTACCAGTGCAGTGTGCACATAAGTTAGTGTGTAGGTATACAATTTCTCGACACTTACCGCACAAAATATCATTGACGTAAATTTACTTATTAGTACATTTGCTATACAGTGTGTAAATCTAATACGGGCGATCAATTAAACCAGGCATGGGATTCATTAGTGTGATCATGGATTACAAGGTTTTTTCAAAATTACTCTTCATTATGACCCCACAGAATTTTTTTAAGATTATCGGAGCAGCAATGTAGGTACGAACATTTGTTATTGTTGATATGTCAGTTATGTCATCTGCTTTTGAAATTAGCTGTCATGGAGTGTTTAACTCACGTATGTTGCTCTACATTGCGCGCCGAATTATTTTGTAAGGAAAATTTTTTTGCTCTTATTTTAATTAAAAGTTATTTGAATGTACTTACTATGTCGTAAACTAACACCCGTTAGGAGCTTCGCCCGTATTAGACTTACACCCTGTATAAAAGAGAGATAAACATTTGACACATAGTATTGTTTTCGACATTTGATTTGTTGCATTTTCTGTTGGAAAATGGAAAACATTAAGTGTAAGCCTTGTGAAAAAACGTTAAAAAATATATGTGGAAAGAAAAATGCATACAAACTTGACAAGAGGCTGATTTATATAGCAAATGCACTAATAAGTCAATTTACGTCAATGATATTTTGTGCGGTAAGTGTCGAGAGATTGTATACCTATACACTAACTTACGAGTATGTTCACACTGCACTGGTACTTTATTTGTATACCAGTAGCGACTACTTCTGGAATAATTTTTTTTTGGCATGACGCACGATGATTTACGGAAATATTATGTGTTCCGTTCGACTTCGGAGATCTTCAGGATGTGAGAGCGTAGCGTCTCCCAATGACCGATAGATGCCGCTAGCGTCTATGAAGCCGCTCCACACCCCGTAGCGCGCCGCTGTGACGTAGTTTCCGCCCAGACAGCTTCCTGTAACCAACCAGCTCGCACCCGGCGACTCGCCGCCATTTCATTGTTTCGTCGACCGTCTTGGCCGAAGGTCCGCTTATTTTTATTTAAATTCGACACGTGGTCTTTAACTTCTCGATCGACTTAATTCCCAGTAATTATATTTCGGAACTTCTGCACGAACAGAAAAGTTATTTTAAGGAAGTCATTTGAAGTGTTTCGCTAATCGTCAAGAAAGTGGTCTATCGTTAAATATTTACGACGAAAATTTAAGATTCGAATTTTAAAATTTCATTTCGAATAATCGAGTTCCCCAAGTATTTTCGAACCGATAACGTCCGTCGCGCAATTTTCAAGAGTGACTTCGATCTACCCACTTTTTCTGACGAAATACGTTCTCGACCACGATCGTGTTTTAAACGTTACCGTCGTTCAGTCGTAGGCGTTTCCGAGATTTTTCCGATTAACGCGTGTTTTTAATCGCGTTACTTCTCATACGGTAACGTAAGCCGCTCCGCACCCGACGAGAGGAAACTTGCATCGCGATCATCGTGTCGCCGCGGGCAGCGCGGCGCCAGCCGGGGGCGGCCCGCGCGCCGCCACGTCGCCGGCGCCGTCACGTCGCCGGCGCCGCCGTGTCGCCGCCGCGGCCGGGCGCGCCGGGGGCCACCCCGCGCTCCGCCACCGCGGCCGGGCGCGCCGGGGGCCACCCCGCGCTCCGCCGCCGCCGGGAGCAGCAGCTGGATCTGGGTATTCTTTACGTTTTCCGCTCTCGGATCGATTGGTGAGTTAGATTCATGATATTCTATTAACCCAAGGAGTCTAGTCTGCGGCCTTACTGGCCGCCACGGGAGCGCCTCCGATCCCGACCTCACTGGCCGCCACATGGGCGCCACCGGTCCTGATCTCCGGTCCTGATCTCACTGGCCGCCACCTGGGCGCCACCGATCCTGCCCTCACTGGCCGCCACATGGGCGCCACCAGTCCTGATCTCACTGGCCGCCACCTGGGTGCCACCGATCCCGACCTCACTGGCCGCCACATGGGCGCCACCGGTCCTGATCTCACTGGCCGCCATCTGGGCGCCACCGATCCCGACTTCACTGGCCGCCACATGGGCGCCACCAGTCCTGATCTCACTGGCCGCCACCTGGGTGCCACCGATCCCGACCTCACTGGCCGCCACATGGGCGCCACCGGTCCTGATCTCACTGGCCGCCATCTGGGCGCCACCGATCCCGACCTCACTGGCCGCCACATGGGCGCCACCGGTCCTGATCTCACTGGCCGCCACCTGGGCGCCACCGATCCTGACCTCACTGGCCGCCACGGGGGCGCCTCCGATCCCGACCTCACTGGCCGCCACGACGGTGCCACCGGGGCGGGGACTCCACTGGCTGCCATGTTGGTGCCACCGGGCCTGACGTCGCTAGCTGTCACGGGGACGCCATCGGTCCCGACGCTGGCCGCCACCGGTCCCGACGCTACTGAACGCCACGTGAACACCACCTCCTCACTGACGCCATGTCGGTGCCGCCGGCCCCGACGTCACTAGCTGCCACGTGGGCACCACCCGTCCTGAGCTCACTGCTCGCCACGTGGGTGCCACAGGTACTAACGTCATTGAGTGCCATGCCGGCACCACCGATCCCGTTTTTTGACGGGGTGCCACTACGATGCTACCGATCCCGACCTCACTGGGCGCTGCAACCACGCCACCGGTCCCGACTTCACTAGTCGTCGCGACGGCACCATCGGTATTGACCTCACCGGGTGCCACGGGACACCGCTGGCCACGAAATTATAGTCACCATGATGACATTACAGGTAATAATACTGCCGTTCGATGCTGATGCTGATGCTGTCCAGGCATGGCGGTATAACTCACCTCCATGTTGCTGCCGATCACGAAACCGCTACATTCACGCGACCACCGCAATGGCGCTACAAGTCACAATACAATTGGTCCGATGAAGTTCATTGTGCAACTACAGTGGCCCGCCAAGCCGATACAATGACGCCACGATAACGCCTGCCGGCTGCCAACTGGCCGGATGACGCCACCGACCGCGATATTCGCCATACGGCGGAAGCTCTGCCCAACGCGAAAGCGCCAACGACTCTTGTCAGTTTGGCCCCCCCCCATATCACGTAAGTAACCAAGCTGATGCCGGCAACCACCCTGGCGCCGCCTGCCGAGCGGAAGCATTGCAAACCACAGTCTGGTGCTCCTGCTTCGGGTGTTCCTGATAGATATACACGTGCCTACTGCAGCTGGGGGATTGCAAACCCCTCGTTCTCGATCGAGGATCCGTTGTAGTGGCTGACCGAGTCACAAGGAACTGCGTCCTATTGTTCTATAGGAAATCTGTACGTTGTATCTATATTCAAAAACTATCTGCAGTCTCCCACGATCCAATACAGCAGAAGTAGGAACACTTAGTGCACACTGCACCAAACCGAAGACCTGTTCGACAATGAATGGAATCTGTAACGTAATATCTTATATTATTCTACAAATGTTTGACCAGCCCCGGATTCTTCAGACACTCAAATCCGCGGGCCTGCTTTCTGAAAACTGGTGGTATTGACAAGGTTTGGAAACAGATCTCTTATAATCTCTCTACTCGCACTCATGAAACGAACCATTTCTCCGAGGGCAATAAACAAATTTGGGACAAAAACCCCCGGTCGTAAGCGAGCTCGAGATACAACTGCACGAGGAAAGAGGCCATGGAGAGATAGCTCGAAACACCGGTATACTCGTCACAGAATATAAATTCTTCGTTTTTATCTAAGCGTATTGCTATGCCCGGTGCTATTCCTACACAGATTATTCTTTCCCAGAGCCGATTAAAGGTCTCCCATATTAATAGCTGAACTTACTTACTCCTCTAGTGCTACGACCCAAAGAAAGTCCTGGTCCCCAACACGACTGTTCACCTCTGACTCCGGTCCTGGGCAGTTTTAGTACACATACTTAATATTATTTGTAAGTAAACAATTGAATGCGTCCGTGACTGCGTCCACATGATACATTTCTGACCAACGTTTGATCACCTATCAAGACTATTTCCTGATAGCAATCCAGTCGAAAAAGTAGTACAGATTACCAGATCGACCCCCATCAACCTAGGTTAGCAAATATACTACCTGAAATACGTTACAATCCTTACTCAAACCATAGCCACAACATTTGCTTCCTGCAGGGAAAATAAGGTAAATGATTGGTTGCGAGACAGCCTGTCTCGCGTCCAACGCCGTGCGCTCCTAGACGGACTCAACCTTACAAACTTGGGCGTCCATGGAGGCTGGTTGCACTATCGCAGGCCCTAACACTGCTTCGGGCGATTACAGAGTCCCATGCCAGCTCCCATCTCATCTGCCAACCGGACTCTTGAGGGAATCTCCCATGGTGGATTAAGAACGTAATAAAATACGTTCATATCGAGGTAAGAAGGAAACACTATACTGAGTATATTGATCAACGCACCGCATTCTCAGTCGGTCCTCAACAGGAAGCCGGTGCGTGGTCTCCAGCAGGGAACTTGCACTGCGACTCCAAAAAACTACTCTTTAAAACTTAAGGAGAACCTGAGGAGATCGATAGTTAGTATGATTATTAGTTACAGCGACCAACGCAGAAAGTATTGGCATCAGGGAATTACCTACGCACTACAGGTTCACAACTTACGGAACCAGTTCGGTTCATATACCTACAGGTCGGTACTTTCAGGAAGTCGACGGACGAGCTAGGGGACTCTGCGCCCCCGAGCGGCACCAGCGCCCGGAGGCCACTGAGCAGATCTTCACCCGCTAGGGTACCCCGTCCATCGACCTGTTCGCTCACCTCAAACGTTCACGTGCCACAGTATGTCTCAGTATACTGGCCCTAACTGAACGCACGATGCGTTGAGGTAAGCGGAACGCTGCTATACCGACGCTGACTGACCAGATCAAAAGAAAAGTCTGCTGGTGTTCCGTTGGCGTTTCTCCAAGGTAAAAACAGGTACGCCCATAAGGAAAATAGTCATCGTGGTACGCTAAAAATAACATCGTCTGCCAGCTGTCTCATCAAATCAAGTAACGAAAATATCCTCGCATATTTTATCGCATTTAGCGTAGCGAACGATAATCTCTGATTAATATTATTTGTAAAGTATTTATTTGGCGAAACCTTCGCCTTCAAGGTGCCTGTTTGATTAAACGCTTAAAGAATACTAGTTTTAATCTGAACATCTGTACGACATATCAGAGAGAAACCCACATATGGAATGTTAATACCGAGTTTAGAGTCCATGACCTTACACTGTACTGTATTATACGTAGACAATCATTCTAATAATTCTCACTTAATTATTTTCTTTCTGAAATTCCGTTCTAAATTAGATAACATCAAAATATGAAATGGCGGCGAGTCGCCGGGTGCGAGCTGGTTGGTTACAGGAAGCTGTCTGGGCGGAAACTACGTCACAGCGGCGCGCTACGGGGTGTGGAGCGGCTTCATAGACGCTAGCGGCATCTATCGGTCATTGGGAGACGCTACGCTCTCACATCCTGAAGATCTCCGAAGTCTCAG
>JALPQI010002391.1:0-92107 GCA_025490895.1 Thaumatotibia leucotreta
CGAAGTTGGTTGGTTTGCATTTGTTTTTTTATTCGCGTTCTATTTTTGTGTGTGACGGTTCCGTTCCGTGCCGTCCGGCGGAAAAGGTTTATAATTTCCACTTTTTTCCATATTTTAATGATTCTCGATTAACGAATTCATTACGAAATACCTCCCGATTGCGATACTTCAAAATGCAGAACGGAGACGATAATCCAACGGCGGTGGATGCACGTAAGTTTCACATTATGTTGTCAAAAATAGTGTAATAACAATCGTCTGGATGCGCTGTTTTCTTTGCTATTTTAGTAAAAATCCCGCATTCCTTGAACTGGAAACTATGTATAGATAATTATTTGCGAACTTTGCAGTCAATTTAGAAGTACCCACATTTTGTTCGCCTAAAATCTTGCCTTGTAATGTGCGTAGAAGAAACTGTAGGCTGCTGTCTAATTAGTGCATTCATTTTCACTTGCATTTGATTGTTTCGTGCACCGATCAGAACGATTTGATTTGGCTCGGCGCTTGCAATTGATATTGTAGGTAGCTTAATTGGAGTGTGAAACATGACTCACATACTTAGGCCCGCCTCTATTAAAAAAATTGTACGGATATTTCACTGAATTAATTTTGCCGGGTTAACCGTTTATAATTCTCTTGTTCTTTTAAACTTTAGAAAGCCATACATAAATTGATTATTCACTGCTGATTAAGACAAAGCATTTTTTTCTAATCTACCTACATGTGGAAAACATTCTTATTCTTTTGACTGTTAAATGGGCCTATTAGCCCGCCCACACATATATGTCTACACTACTTTGGTCATTTGCAATAGTTGAGTGATAAAAACGTTAAAATACATTCACCTTTATTTATAGAAAAGGGTGAACAAGCAGCGACAGCTGATGGTAAGTGATGAAATGATACTGGCTTTGTCTTATTTTGTGTGATGCTGACATTAAATGGTGAAGGAATGCTTGATTTTGTGTGCAGGTTTTGTTGCGTTTAAATATTTCATAGGAAAAAAAGCAACGGAATGCATGTGAAGGGTTCACGGAAAGAACATGTCTAGTCAATTCAAATTACAGAAGGAAAAACCACCATACTTTTAACAGGATAAGGTGTGAATTTGCCCTGATTTTTTTAAGCATTGGACATGTTTTTTCCGTGGACTCTTCATGTCATTTTATACTAAGTCTGTAATAACCACCATACTGCCTTGATATCTGTTTTGCTAAAGGGAAACCTAATTCTAATACTAATTAAAATGTACTTTGAAGCTTCAAGGATTTTTTCAACACAACTGACTTGTTTCCTGACATGTATATTAATATACTTGTCATATTGTGTGGTGTGACTGTTAATGATCTACCCACATAGTTATTTCAACATCAGAAACCAAAAAGAAGCATGGAAATGTATTAAAAATGCCTTATTTAGAAACTCTGTATAAACTAACCACACTGCTAATTCACTCAATGGTAAACACAGAAAACTACCAAACTGAAACTATTCTCTAAATGTAATTTTGCTTAAAAACAAGTATATTCGGGTAGCCGCTTCTTCGGGTAATTTCTTTGTCAAAGAAGAAATAATTTACCAACAAATTGATGGATAAAACACAGAACCACACAAATAAAATTAATTGTAATTATGATAACAATAACTCAGTCTTCATTAAGAAAATATGTCCATCAAAATTAATTAAATGGGGGGTATACCAAATTGTAAAGAGTTACTGGGAATCAGCGGACGGAATCAATCAATGATGGATATGCAATTAATTAATTAAAACCTGGTTTATAAAATGATTTTACTTGAAGGCTATTGACAAGACTTCACATGTAGTCTGCAGATCCATTGAAGGTAAAAATCTTGAGGATTTAGATATTTGAAAAAGGTCATACATTTGATAGCACCTTTGGCTTTGAAGGGTATTGTCTTATAAAATATGTAATTAATTTTGAAGCATTATTTAAATAGTTTCCACACCAACTTTCCTAGCAAATGTGGTGCAATTTATAGTATGTTGCTGTTATTGATTTATTTAATTTAGTTAGGTTGTGGTAAATCGGTAATGGTGCAATAATACTTATAAAATGTAAAAATTTAAATCCCACTAATTTCTCATTGTCTATAGAAACCTACCCAGAATCATTCACTAAGTAAATACAGTGGCAAGCGTAACATGTATCGTTGCTTGACATGTATGTACACAAGTGTTGAGTTACTATGGTAAGTATAATCACCTTGAATCGTTGAGGCGAATTGAACTGGCGCAATGACATAATAATGAACATTTTATACATTTGTATGAATTTAGTGTGCAATTTAAGTGCGAAAATGTAAGTATTAAAATACTTACATTTTCTCACTTAAATTGCAATAATCGGAATCGGAACTCGGATGCGAGCCTTATGTTTCAAGTAGGTATTTATTACTTAGTGAGTTTTCGGTAGTTCTCCTTCGTTATTACAGTAAAGTTCATAAATATCTCACCTAGTGTTCTCATTCTCAATAAGAAAAAGTAAAACTTTAACAAAGGCATTAGCGTGTAAAGAAGCAATAAATTAATGTGAGATATGTTTGCATGTTTATATGCATGTCTGTTTCGTTTAGATATAATGAACAATATCATAGTCTCCAATATTATCTTACACAATGAATTTGGCAAAAATTGTATCTGACACAACTAGAGCGTATCGTATTTTCGACTAGGGGGAGTGATCATATTTTGATCAGTGTGAACAATTATTTCTACAAATATCAGTACTGGACGTCATACATAAGCCAAAAAAAAGGCTACTGACCTTAAGTACCATATGTGCCGCGAACGTAAACGATATTCGCGTAAGTCGAAATGACATCAATTCGAGCGAGATGCATAAAATATAAGTTACGCAGACGCTATTACTAAATAGACGCATCTTATTACTTGTTTGTACCATCGACAAAAAATGTACTAAAAACGAAACAACAGCAACTCCGTTAAAAACAATTATTTTGATAAAATACTACAATGGGATCGATTAACATTGATTACAGTACATTGAACTTTCTTAGCAACTGTTTCTTTATAAAATCATAGTTACAATACTTAAATGGACTAAACTAAATTTTACAACAAATACGATTTTCTACGGATAGCGTGCTATGACGTAGGTATAAAACTAAGACTTTCTCTACATATGCAAGTCTCTATGTAATAAATCAAAACTTGCGAGGTAAATTACAAGAATTTGTGTCGAAAAATGCCACCAGGTTTTATCTTTAACACTATTACATCTTGCGAAAAAGTTCACGTATACAAACCATATAATCAGATTATAATATATTGTATTCTTATTATTGTTATGCTGTTAACATTTACTCAGAAAATAACAGCCGAGTCGGTTTCGGTTTAAAAAAAATATTCTTAAAAGAACAAAAATACATATTCAATTAAATGCGAACTTACATGCAGCAATTTTATTATAAAAAAAAGATTACATAAGATTTATAATAATTAAAATTATGCTATACAGAAGCAAAACAAATCCAAACGAAATTCATGATAATTATGAACGTACGGTCGGCTCTAATAATATGTATACAATTTTGATCCTTATTCCTTTGACATACATTCCGAAATGTATACATATTATTAGACGTGACTGTACATATTGTATAATTGAAGTAATGACATGCAGTGTGACTGGTCATGCTCTTTTCAGTAAAAGGCGGCAAAAGAAAAAAATGTAGTCGCTATTAGTTGGCGGCCCATAGAAAGTTTTATTTAATTTTCAACATGTTTTCACTGACAGAGTACATGTAAATCCGTTATTCTACACACAAAATATTGTCTATGGACATTTATTT
Source organism: Thaumatotibia leucotreta (assembly GCA_025490895.1). Lineage (NCBI taxonomy): Eukaryota > Metazoa > Arthropoda > Insecta > Lepidoptera > Tortricidae > Thaumatotibia > Thaumatotibia leucotreta. The sequence goes on from JALPQI010002391.1 coordinate 3,838, forward strand.
TGGCACAACCATGCCCTGATCTCCCATGTAGCCTAGAAACTTCTAGTAAAGTGTCAAAGCTTTGACCAGCTTCTCTTTCCAGCCAAGCCAGTACCCGAAGAAGTGACCAAGCAGTCCTTCCGCCTCAAAGTATGGCGTCACCTGGAAAGCAACGGGCTGGCCATGTTCCCCCGCCCCGTGTACAACCGTATTCCCAACTTCAAGGGCGCTCCAGAGGCAGCCGCGAAGCTCGCAGAGCTGGACATCTTCAAAAACGCCAACACGGTCAAGGTTAATCCGGATAAGCCGCAGGAACCCGTCAGGTTAGTGACCTAGTTTTCCTTTTAGCGTCCCTCCTAGAGATGTGCTTTCTCAATGTTCCGGGAAAAGATACCATTTGGGAATATTCCCCATTCTGTCGGAAAAAGTCCCGTGGTATATTAAGGCTTATAGTCCTGACTGTCAGCCCTATAGTTGTCGATTTCTAAGAACAAACGTTTGACAACTCAAAAATATGAATATGACGTTAAAGGCTATCGAAAAAATGGTGAGTCTTACCCTCATATTAATAAGATTACCATAGCCCATTAGTCTTTTCCATTACTTCTCAAACGCCTGTTGGGACCGGTTTACGGATATCTATTGATGTGCCCGTGAATGGGTTGCAGCAGGTGTACAACACAGCAAATTTCTCCAAAGGGGCTCTACGTGTTGGATCTGTATCCCCGCGCAAGCCTATCAAAAAAACCGGGATTTGTAAGCCCGTGATTCCCAGGGAATGAAATCGTTAATTGTCAAAAGTTCATTCTTAATTCTTGCTGACTATAAATGTTGACTTTAGTAGCTTTCGTCTACTTTGATTAGACATCGGTTACACGCTAATTCTGGTTAGTTTAGTGGACTAATGTGGGTTTCCTTTAGCATTACGGCTAGAGATGTGCTTTCTCAATGTTACGGGTAAAGGTATACTTTGGAAATATGCCCCATTCTGTCGGGAAGTTCCCGCGAACATAAAACAGTCTTACCAACATCTCTCGATGCAGACTTATTTCACGTGCCACCTCATGTTTGAGAATCTCCGTCATTTTCTGCGACCATATATTATATCGGTGAATGTCGTGAAGAACTTGTTATCTCGAGATGAAAAGTAGAAATTTGAACTTTAATTTGTCATACATTTTAAAATATCTCGAGTTATCAAGTTCTTCAAGCCAAGCACCGATATAAACATGGACTCGGAAATGCTCTCAAAAACAATTGTGCAATTGAGCCACGATGGGCACAGCGCTTTTCTTAACACCGTACATAATTATGTGCGCACATGTGTTTATATAATGTCATATTTATTTTGTGGACCAATCAACTATATTTAAATAAGTTGATATAGGTTAATATTGAAATTTATTAGCGTGATGTATTGTAGAAAGAGAGGGAGTGCCACTTTTTAACGAAATTTCAGGAAAGTTTATGAAAGGAAATGTACTGTGGCGTGCAACATTAGTGTTTTATTTGTAGTTCATTTGATATTGTTGTCCAAATTCAACGCTCTGAAACTAGCGGGGATCACGCTAGACGTGTTTCCTTTTTCTCGCTCTTGTGAGATTCCAGACTCCATAATATAAATGTAATCGATTGTGTAGATCTACTACGAATAACTATACATTACAGGCACCTGTCTCATTCACTAGTAATTGCTTATTAGTAGCAGCGTTAAGGACAGAAGTTTAGGACTTTCGACGGTCGTGGTAGATCTAAGTAGGACAAGTAATAGTAGGCTTAGCACATGATTGATACGACTGTATGTCGCCGCGAGATAGAATTTCCGTCTTTTACTATGTTAATAATAATCACCAAATTAAAAACTACTTCAAGCGATTACTCCAAAATCCCATCATCAGACCCCGACTACGTGCCAACGGGACAATAACAATTTATTTTAAAGTCGGTAAAAAAAAATATCGTAATCGGTTATCGGTTGGCGTGATATTGAGTTATTCGACCATTTGTCGTGCACATGCTTAATGCAAATTTAAGACTTATGGTTGTCTCATAGGCGCCATTGTCAGAAATGGACCAAATTAAAATGGCAACAATCGGTAAGCTTTGAAATAAAAAAGAATCATCAAAATCGGTTCACCCAGTCGCAAGTTCTGAGGTAACAAACAAAAAAAACCACCGATTTTTTAAAAATTTGAATTAGAGACGGAACGTCTATGTCGCTGCGACTCACTATAATCATGTGCTAACCCTACAGGTATTTATTTATTTATAACCTCCTATTTTATGACGACACACCTAATAGTCGCAATCCATGGTGCGGATTTCTCGTTTTTGGCACCATGACAATAAATGTCAATGAACCCAGGTTAGCGTGGAAGATATAAGAATAGTTTTGGATGAAGACGTAAGAACACGTACATAGGATTCATTATCTTGCCAATTTGCCAGTTAGAAATGAAAGTTCAAGGTCTTGCAATAGAAAGTGAAAAAATAGGGTGATTCAACTTTCGACAAAATAAATTATATATTCATCATTAATGATGCAGGTATACTCGTACATAGGCAAACCACAAATTTTCTAGCTTCTGTGAAAAACATCTGCGCCTATTTTAAATCGATTCTTTGGTTTTTTTATTATTATATTTTTTCAAGTCTATTAAACTGCCTACTTCAGAAATATTTTCTAACAGCGCCAAAAATAACCTGAAAGTGTATTAACCTATTTATTGACATTTGTATTATTTTAGGGTGAATCAACTTTTTGCGGTCTATTATTACCATGGATACGGTCTCCTGAGTACCTAACCTTGGTTTTATGCAAAATTATGTTACTTAAATTATGAAAACTTTTGCATAAAACCAGGGTTACTCGGGAGACCGTAACTATGGTATAACAGACCGAAAAAAAGTTAATTCACCCTTTTAAAGCTAGTGCAAGAATCGGCGCCTTAAGTATTAAGGCCTGACTACTGGTTAGGGTGCTTCTTATTTTTGCAATTTTGTAGGATGTTCGAACCAACAAATGAGCTCTTTACTCTCCCGATTGCAATTTTCTATGGGGCATCCTCTCATTTTGTTTTTTGATAAGTAACTCATAATTTGTTTTTTTTTAGGGTTCCGTAGCCAAAATGGCAAAAACGGAACCCTTATAGATTCGTCATGTCCGTCTGTCCGTCTGTCCGTCTGTCACAGCCGATTTACTCGGAAACTATAAATGCTACAGTAACGAAATTTGGTAAGGATATGTGTTGTATGAACCGCTACAAGAAGGCGATACTAAATTGTAAAAAAAACCATTGGGGTGGGGGCCCTCCATACATGTAACTGAGGGATAGAATTTTTTTTTTAATTGTACATAAGCGTGTGGGATATTAATAGAAAGGACTTTGAAAATGATATGAAGTTTTATACATCACATTTTTATTTAAGCAAATCGTTTTCGAGATATCAGGTCTCAAAGTCTGAAAAATGTGTCCCCCCCCCTCTATTTTTTAAACTACGCGATATAAAATTCTGAAAAAAATATATGTTATGCACATTAATAAACTCTATCAACGATTTTTGGTTTGATAAAATTATCTCTTATAGCTTTTGAGGTAGGTTGATTTAACTGTATTTTTTTAATAATAAATTGATAATGGTACGGAACCCTTTGCGCGCGAGTCCGACTCGCACTTGGCCGGTTTTTTTTTCAATTATTTTAAACAAAAATAATAAAAAAAGACTAATCATTTTCTCTTTCTTGAACTTCGTAATCTTCGTAAGTTCGTACTTCGGTTTATAAAGGTGCGTTTAAACCAAAAGAGCATTCGCTGTTCTAGCGCCCGTTCTACGAAATCAACCAATCACGTTTTGTGTACCGATCGAATTTCGTAGAGTGGGAGGTTAGAACAGCGAATGCTCTTTTAGTTTGAACGCACCTTTAAGATTAATTGCAATCGGGCTGAGCAAAGAGCTCCTTTATTGGTTCGAACATGCTATAAAATTGCAAAAATAAGAAGCACCTTACTACTGGTGGACAATAAAATCGTTTATACACGTACAAAATTGTTCTGTATGTTACCCAAGGCGTGACCAATAACTTGGGTAATGCATTCCATCTACAGAGCACCTATTTTATAACGTGCGTTACATAAATACAGAGTGCATGCGCACTTATTGCTGTATAACATAACGTAGGAATAAAAATGGAGCGATTTTAGTAAAGGTGCATTTAGTTTTATACCCCACTCTACGAAATCAACGAATTTCGACAATCACGTTTTGTGTTACGAACGAATTTCGTAGTAGGAGATAGAATGAGCGAATGCTCGTTTGGTCTAAATGCACCTTAATGTCAAGCCAAGTACGCGGTGTAGATTTAGAAAAGGCATACTTCTAAAATGTTAACTTTATAATTACTCGTGAAAATACTCGTTTAATAAAACCAGGATGCATAAAATTTTAATGGCTCACATTTATTGTCATAATAGTTCTATAATATTGCAGCAACCATGCAAGTACGGTTTGCAATATACTAACCATTTTGATCCTTGTGCCCTGGGCATACGTTCCGAAATGTGCATATTTTTAGATGTGACTGTGGGTATTTAAAAGATTTTTTTTAAATTCTATTTCTTGTCGGAATATATCACGTTACCTGTTTTCACGCATAGTAGAGCTCAGTAGATATCTCATAATTATAAAGCTACTCAATGTATCATGTTCGACATTTTCTTCGTTTAAAGTATTTTTTTAAAACTTGCTTACATTGCCAACTTATCATAATTCAGAATGTCTATAAAATCGTAAAATGGCAACATATTTCTCCGTACCTAGAGGTAGTTCCACTTTAGTTAAACTCACGTACACTAGAGTGTCCCGTCAATGTATGGAAAAAAATTTTTTTTGAGCTACAGTTTCCCGAGAGGCATCCATTTTTTTGTAAATTTACACACATTCCAAAACGAGTAAAAAAAATTAAAATATATGTCATCTTTAGGGCTCTACCGCAGTGTAAAGATTTGATTTTTTTCTATTTTTCCGAAAAAAAATATATGGCCAAATATGGTTACATATAATTATAGTATTTTTTTTATAAAAATAAAATAAATAAAAAAATATAGGAAAAATATAATTTAAAAAAATCCATATTACATTAAATATTTTTTCTTCTCATTTTTAATTTTATAGCTTGTCTTAAATCTACATTGCATGAAAAATATCATTTTTTAATTTTCAGCCCAGGGAGCCGAATTAAAAAAGTTTTTATTTGAAAACTTCAAACGATGGTAGAGCCCTAAAGATTTAGTCTAAAATTTTTTTTATAATTTTTCCCGTAATCTACAATTTATTTAGAGGCTTTTGGTAGGTCTCTCGTAAAAAAGTCAAAGTCAAACACGTCACGCAAAAAAAAGATTTTTTCCCCTCACTAGCTCGTAAAGCGCTCGTTTATCCTTTAATACGGGTAAAAACGCATATTATTCACTTGTGTGGCAAAGTAATGACCTTGGAGCGTAGCGCGGAGTAGTATTCGTTTAACAGATAACAAAACGTAAAATGCTCATGGGAGTCGGTTCCACATTAATGATAATTAAATAATTTGTTTGAGAATTTGGTGTAAAATACAAACCTTTATATAATATGATGATTTTAACACATAAATCCAAAAATTCCATAAGTAACCACTGTTTTAGTGAATAATGATAAGATGACTAGACGCAATCACAAAACGCAGAAAATTTCAACATTGTCAATGAATATTATTACTCTAATAGTTATAATCTTTATTCACCGACTCGAACACGCATAAAAATAGTAAACTATACGACGTTCAGAGTGTTCTGTTATAATTTTGTAAAAATAATGAATGATTTAATAATGCATTGGCGTTGGTGTGCAACTATAGGAATGTGTTAAAATCGTGTTGCGTTTACTTTTTCATGCTAAGTTTACTGCGACAAAATCTTGCATTAAATACATGATGCATTTCGAAAATTATTATCACTAACCTGATGATGATTGTAATGTGAACAAATAATTACCTTTCTTGAGTTTCCTCGCTATAGTGAGGGGGGAAAAGTTTTGTGTTACACACGGGTGCAAATGTATTTTACTTCTCGTATGTTAAAACACTCGCTGCGCTTAGGATTCTATTTTAGAACCATATTCAACTATAGAATCCTTTCGCTGCTCGTGTTTCAATTTCATACTCGCGGGTAAATACAACCTTGTATAACATTAATTTAGTGATCTTTTTTCTCTACTTTTTATTCACATTTTTTTTGCAATAAGCTTAAATATGTTAGATGTATGTGTAATCACCATTCACTTCAATCTGGTGTATACTTATTGAAAATGTGGCTTCTAGGATTATTTATATACTTTATTATCAAAATGCACGATAGCAATGCATTCGACTGACCCACGGCTTAATTATTACGATAACCCAAAGTCAAGTCTTCTGAATCATTCGAAATCACTATATCATACTTACTTACAAAGTCGCTAAGTGCATTTTTAAATATCCGCACGCAAAGGATAGGTACTTAGTTCATTGAGATAACAATGTTTACTAACTCACCATATTATGTCAATGTCGTTTCTCTGAGTTTTCTCGAGTTTATGTAGGTATTTAGAATATTGTAAATTTGTGATTATCTGATTATTTTATTTATCAATAACGACAGATATTATAATTATTTGCTCATTTAACATTATTTTATAAGGCTGACATTTCAATAAAGTCAATTGGAATGTCAGTCTTACTCATTGAAAATAGAACACTTATTTGAAGTACCTTAACTACCATCAGTGGTTTCCAAGTCATCTCTGCCTTATAAAGGGTTAAACAGTTTTGGGTAACAGATCCTAAGCGAGTAGCCATTTATTAAAACATGACCGAAAAGAGTGTTTTAAAATGCGACGAGTTAGGAATTTCCTTTTGGCAAGTTTTCAGCCTGACACTTCACGCAGTATCGCGTAAAAAAGCACCGTCTGTACTGACAATAACTTAACAATCTTTAGCTCCTTGATTTTGTCCAATAAATAAGCTGAAAAATCATTACGGCACACAATTACAATATTTTATATCAAGGCATCAGTCCAAATATTCAGCAGGTGCCAAGAAATCACGGGTTGGATGACTGATAATAGCATTCGTTATCAGAAAACGTCCACGAATCTTCACTATACAAATAAACGTAACCTCGCTAGAGTTGGTGAGGTTTTCTATTTTTTTCTTTAAACATGAATGCAGCCTAAGTTTTAAGAGTAACTTAAGAAAATTAGATACCTGTCTGATTAAATTAAACCTTTTCAATATCGTTCTTAATATTTATTTGGAAAAAATATTTATGCAACACAATTGTGTTTTATATAGGTATACGGTACAAGAAAGTTAAAGTCATCTGTACTTTGGAAAAAAATCTTGGAACAAAAGACGCGTGAGTTCCATAAGTAAAACTATACAATATATTGTATAAATAATTTATATAGAGCATGGAATTGTGTATTTACGACTTCCTATAACTAGTACCTACTATTATCATTTGATCAATAATTACATAATCAGCCTCATTGCGAAAACATAAGTTATATAAAGTATACCCCTAATACACAGACCGATTAACATTGTTCAGCAGATTACTATATTTGTCGATTTCTAAGAACTAACATTTGACAGTTCAGAAATGACCTTTTAAGTCTATCGAAAAAATGGTGTCTTACCCTCATATTAATAAAGATAATAACTGTCAAAAGTTCATTGCTAGATATCGCTGGCTATATGAAAATTCTCACACAATATTTTTTTGCGACCGACTTAGCGGTGAACGTCTTTTCATTGCCATATAACCTTAGTAACAGTACTAAAATACAATTCAAAGCTCACGATAACTCATTTCTCGACGCAATCCATGACATACGATAAAACCTCCACTCAGGCTTATTAAACATGTTTTCATTTTCACAGAGTCCTGTGCTTGGAACAAAAGAAGACGCTCTACGTGCCAGTTCCTCGTCTGCAGACTGGGTTCCTCAACCGCCTGGAACTGCCGGAAGGCGAAACTGGCCCCGCGGCCTTTAAAAAGGCCGTGTCACGCAACGGCATGGAGACTTATGGCAAGAGCATTGGTGAGTCAACTGACACTATTAACAGATACATCTTCTTTTTCGCTTTCTTTGTACTGTTTAGAGCCTTTCAGGAGGCCGTGTCACGTAACAGCATGGAGGCGTAGGGTGAAGACACATATTTCAGGGCCCATTTGCCAGAATTTCATTTGCCATAATTTTATTTGCCATCCTATTCAATCAATCAATCAATCAATCAATCATTTATTTGCTTGAATACAATCACAGGGATGTTACAGGGAAGTTGTTGTGTGTGGTACAGTATTCAGCCTACAAATGGGCATGCAAACATTATATAATCTAGCTAATTAATTCTTACGTAACACTTTGAAATAAACAACCATAATATTGTTTCTCATAACATAACATCTCATGTCATACTTGTTATTTACTATATTAATCATTTACCAGTAACTCTGTTTTCCCATAAAGTCAATTTCCGTAATGTAATTTGTCAGAATCATCGAAATCCGTAATTATCACATGACATAAGCATAACATCATTTGTCATCAAAATTAGCTACCAGAAAAGTCAATTTTTATAAAGTTATTTGTCCGGATCATCGAAATCGGTGTAACTCCCTGGAAAATGAAATACTTAGACAGTAGGATAGGTTAGAACTGTGACCCCTTAGAAAATGAATTCACTTTCGCAATGTCCACAGGAAAGACGCCTATTTTCCCCCGTCTAATGCTATGACAGTTGTCAAAATGGTCAAAAGTTTAAACACAAATAACTACAATTTTTTTAACAGGCATCGAAGACTCCGTGTCTCTGGACCTAGTGGTGATGGGGTCAGTGGCCGTATCCAAGGAGGGCTACCGCATCGGCAAGGGGCGCGGCTACGGCGACCTCGAGTTCGGCCTCATCATGCACATGAAGGCCGTCAAGCCGAACACCATCGTCGTCACCACCGTGCACGATTGCCAGGTGAATTTAGACTCATTGGAGAAAAGTGTCTCACAAGACTAAGCTCTGCTCCCGAACCTAGTCCTTTTAGTCAATATAGGCTTGAAACGACGACTTCTCGATAAAATCGAAAAATTTAGCGACTGTGTTAAAATTACGACTTCCCTAAAATACAAGTTTCTTAAAATGTCGAATTTCTTAAAAAGACGACTTTCTTAAAATTAAGATTTTCTTAAAATTACAACTTTCTTAAAATGAAGAATTTCTTATAATAATTACATTTTACGAACAGACTTTTTTTAAATAGCGACTTTCTTAAAACGACCGCTTTCCGAAATGACGTCTCTACGACACGAAGCCTTCTTAAAATTACAACTTAAATGAGGATGCCAAAAATGGGAACAAAGTAAAATAGTGATGGGGTCAGTGGCCGTATCCAAGGAGGGCTACCGCATCGGCAAGGGGCGCGGCTACGGCGACCTCGAGTTCGGCCTCATCAAGCACATGAAGGCCGTCAAGCCGAACACCATCGTTGTCACCACCGTGCACGATTGTCAGGTGAATTTGGACTCATTGGAGATAAGTGTCTCAGGAGCATTGCATGAAAACATCTACTTTTTGTCGCTTACGACTCACTATGCTACCATACCTACCCTAATAAAATATGCTAGCTGTTAGGAAACACTGTCAATCTTAAAGCCTTGATATGTTATTATTATGCCGTAACTCAGCTTACTAATTAAATTTTTCAAAAGTATTGAAAAGACAGTGTCACGACATGTTTTCATGGAATGCTCCCTCACAAGACTAAGCTCTGCTCCCGAACCTAGTCCTTTTAGTCGATATAGGCTTAAAACGACGACTTCTCGATAAAATCGAAAAATTTTGCGACTGTCTTAAAATTACGACTTCTCTAAAATACAAGCTTCTTAAAATGACGAATTTCTTAAAAGGACGACTTTCTTAAAATGAAGATTTTCTTAAAATTAAGACTTTCTTATAATAATGACTTTTTTACGAACAGACTTTTTTTAAAATAGCGACTTTATTCAAATAATGACTTTGTTAAAACGACGACTTTCCGAAATGACGTCTCTACGACACGAAGCCTTCTTAAAATTACTACTTAAATGAGGATTCCAAAAATGGTAACAAAGTAAAATAGTGATGGGGTCAGTGGCCGTATCCAAGGAGGGCTACCGCATCGGCAAGGGGCGCGGCTACGGCGACCTCGAGTTCGGCCTCATCATGCACATGAAGGCCGTCAAGCCGAACACCATCGTTGTCACCACCGTGCACGATTGTCAGGTGAATTTAGACTCATTGGAGAAGTGTCTCACAAGACTTAAGCTCTGCTCCCGAACCTAGTCCTTTTAGTCGATATAGGCTTAAAACGACGACTTCTCGGTAAAGTCAAAAAATTTTGCGACTGTCTTAAAGTTACGACTTCCTTAAAATACAAATTTCTTAAAATGACGAATTTCTTAAAGGGGTGACTTTCTTAAAATGAAGATTTTCTTAAAACAAAGATTTTCTTAAAATTACAACTTTCTTTAAATGAAAACTTTCTTAAAATTAAAACTTTCTTAAAATTAAAACTTTCTTACTATGAAAATTTTCTTAAAATTAAAACTTTCTTAAAATGAAGACTTTCTTATAGTAATAACTTTTTACGAACAGATTTTTTTAAAATAGCGACTATTCAAATAATGACTTTCTTAAAACGACGACTTTGCTAAATGACGTATCTACGACACGAAGCCTTCTTAAAATTACTACTTAAATGAGGATTCCAAAAATGGTAACAAAGTGAAATAGTGATGGGGTCAGTGGCCGTATCCAAGGAGGGCTACCGCATCGGCAAGGGGCGCGGCTACGGCGACCTCGAGTTCGGCCTCATCATGCACATGAAGGCCGTCAAGCCGAACACCATCGTCGTCACCACCGTGCACGATTGTCAGGTGAATTTAGACTCGTCCTTGGAGAAAAGTGTCTCAGGAGCATTCTATGAAAACATCTACTTTTTGTCGCTTACGACTCACTATGGTACCCTAATAAAATATGCTAGCTGTTAGGAAACACTGTCAATCTTAAAGCCTTGATATGTTATTATTATGCCGTAACTCAGCTTACTAATTAAATTTTTCAAAAGTATTGAAAAGACAGTGTCGCTTACGACATGTTTTCATGGAATGCTCCATCACAAGACTAAGCTCTGCTCCCGAACCTAGTCCTTTTAGTCGATATAGGCTTAAAACGACGACTTCTCGATAAAGTCGAAAAATTTAGCGATTGTCTTAAAATTACGACTTCCCTAAAATAAAAGTTTCTTAAAATGACGAATTCCTTAAAAGGGCGACTTTCTTAAAATGAAGATTTTCTTAAAATGAAGACTTATAATAATGACTTTTTTACGAAGCGACTTTATTCAAATAACACGACATTCTTAAAATGACGTCTCTGCGACACAGTCTTCTTAAAATTACTACTTAAATGAGGATGCCAAAAATGGTAACAAAGTAAAATAGTGATGGGGGTCCAAGGAGGGCTACCGCATCGGCAAGGGGCGCGGCTACGGCGACCTCGAGTTCGGCCTCATCATGCACATGAAGGCCGTCAAGCCGAACACCATCGTCGTCACCACCGTGCACGATTGTCAGGTGAATTTAGACTCATTAGAGAAAAGTGTCTCACAAGACTAAGCTCTGCTCCCGAACCTAGTCCTTTTAGTCGTTATAGGCTTAAAACGACGACTTCTCGATAAAATCGAAAAATTATGCGACTGTCTTAAAATTACGACTTCCCTAAAATAAAAGTTTCTTAAAATGACGAATTTCTTAAAAGGGCAACTTTCTTAAAATGAAGACTTTCTTAAAATGAAGACTTTCTTATAGTAATTACATTTTACGAACAGACTTAGCGACTTTCTTAAAACGACGACTTTCCGAAATGACGTCTCTGCGACACGAAGCCTTCTTAAAATTACTACTTAAATGAAGATTCCAAAAATGGTAACAAAGTAAAATAGTGATAGGGTCAGTGGCCGTGTCGAAGGAGGGCTACCGTATCGGCAAGGGGCGCGGCTACGGCGACCTCGAGTTCGGCCTCATCATGCACATGAAGGCCGTCAAGCCGAACACCATCGTCGTCACCACCGTGCACGATTGTCAGGTGAATTTAGACTCATTGGAGAAAAGTGTCTCACGAGACTTAGCTCTGCTCCCGAACCTAGTCCTTTTAGTCGATATAGGCTTAAAACGACGAATTCTCGATTATGTCGAAAAATTTAGCGACTGTCTTAAAGATACGACTTTCCAAAAATAAAAGTTTCTTAAAATGACAAATTTCTTAAAAGGACAACTTTCATAAAATGTACATTTTCTTAAAATTAAGACTTTCTTATAATAATGACTTTTTTACGACAGACTTTTTTTTAAATAGCGACTTTATTCAAATAACGACTTTCTTAATACGACTTTCCGAAACGACGTCTCTGCGACATGAAGCCTTCTTAAAATTACTACTTAAATGAGGATTCCAAAAATGGTAACAAAGTAAAATAGGGGGTCGAAGGAGGGCTACCGCATCGGCAAGGGCCGCGGCTACGGCGACCTCGAGTTCGGCCTCATCATGCACATGAAGGCCGTCAAGCCGAACACCATCGTCGTCACCACCGTGCACGATTGTCAGGTGAATTTAGACTCATTGGAGAAAAGTGTCTCACAAGACTAAGCTCTGCTCCCGAACCTAGTCCTTTTAGTCAATATAGGCTTGAAACGACGACTTCTCGATAAAATCGAAAAATTTAGCGACTGTCTTAAAATTACGACTTCCCTAAAATACAAGTTTCTTAAAATGACGAATTCCTTAAAAGAGCGACTTTCTTAAAATTAAGATTTTCTTAAAATAAAGACTTTCTTAAAATGAAGACTTTCTTTAAAATGAAATTAATTTTTTTTCTTTAAAATTTAGCGAATGTCTTAAAATTACGACTTCCCTAAAATACAAGTTTCTTATAAAGTCGAATTTCTTAAAAGGACGACTTTCTTAAAATTACAATTTTCTTAAATGGAGACTTTCTTAAAATAAAGACTTTCTTAAAATAAAGACTTTCTTAAAATAAAGACTTTCTTAAAATAAAGACTTTCTTAAAATGAAGACTTTCTTAAAATGAAGACTTTCTTAAAATAAAGGCTTTCTTATAATAAATACTTTTTACGAACAGACTTTTTTAAAATAGCGACTTTATTCAAATAACGACTTTCTTAAAACGACGACTTTCCGAAATGACGTCTCTACGACACGAAGCCTTCTTAAAATGACTACTTGAATGAGGATTCCAAAAATGGTAACAAAGTAAAATAGTGATGGGGTCAGTGGCCGTATCCAAGGTCGGCAAGGGCCGCGGCTACGGCGACCTCGAGTTCGGCCTCATCATGCACATGAAGGCCGTCAAGCCGAACACCATCGTCGTCACCACCGTGCACGATTGTCAGGTGAATTTAGACTCGTCATTGGAGAAAAGTGTCTCAAGACTAAGCTCTGCTCCCGAACCTAGTCCTTTTAGTCGATATAGGCTTAAAACGACGACTTCTCGATAAAGTCGAAAAATTTAGCGACTGTCTTAAAATTACGACTTCCCTAAAATACAAGTTTCTTAAAATGACGAATTCCTTAAAAGAGCGACTTTCTTAAAATGAAGATTTTCTTAAAATTACAACTTTCTTAAAATGAAGACTTTCTTAAAATGAAGACTTTCTTATAATAATTACATTTTACGAACAGACTTTTTTAAAATAGCGACTTTCTTAAAACGACGGCTTTCCGAAATGACGTCTCTACGACACGAAACCTTCTTAAAATTACTATTTAAATGAAGGTTCCAAAAATGGTAACAAAGGTAAAATAGGGGGTCGAAGGAGGGCTACCGCATCGGCAAGGGGCGCGGCTACGGCGACCTCGAGTTCGGCCTCATCATGCACATGAAGGCCGTCAAGCCGAACACCATCGTCGTCACCACCGTGCACGATTGTCAGGTGAATTTGGACTCATTGGAGAAAAGTGTCTCACAAGACTTAAGCTCTGCTCCCGAACCTAGTCCTTTTAGTCGATATAGGCTTAAAACGACGACTTCTCGATGAAGTCGAAAAATTTAGCGACTGTCTTAAAATTACGACTTACCTAAAATACAAGTTTCTTAAAATGACGAATTCCTTAAAAGGGCAACTTTCTTAAAATGAAGATTTTCTTAAAATGAAGACTTTTTTTCTTTAGATTTCTTAAAACCCGGAGACTCTCCTAAACTGGAGAAAACAGACGCAAGATTAGGCTCTACCAATAGTTCGTGTCTAGTTATTTTGGTGGCTATAGAATATTACAACGTTGACTTCTCAGAAAGATTCTGTTCTGCTAAGGTCGCTGCTAAATACTATTTCTTAGAGTACTGTCGAGGACTATGAAACGAAGTGTACAATTGACTGCAGTAATAACTTCATATATTATAGCCACTTTAGCATTTTATGTTTTTCTGCCCTCCGGCCGGCAAATAGCACTTTGCCGCTGCGCTAAACTAAGTTGCCGCCTGCCGGCTCCGTTGAGCAGAAATAGTACATTGTGCATCAAGGGAGGTAAGTACGGAAATACTAACGAGATTGTTAGAAGCCCGACGCCGTCAGGCGGAGGGCTTTTATGACTCGAGTTAGTATTCCGCTTACCTACCGTGATGCATACAATGTTTTTCATCACACTTGTCGACATATAAATAAGTTTAAAGACATACTATTATTAAATGACGTACTGACATTTCTATTACTCCCTAGGGAATATCACTTTTCTATTACTCCCGCTACGCGCGCAAGCAATGGCGCGCTTAAACAGAAAGTGTGATGAAAAATAATATACACACCTCGGCCGTTAAATGAGAAAGCCTCGGATCACATGTTTGTCGGCTTCGGCTTCGTTTCGGCCTACAAATTACACGTCATCCGAGACATTTCCCACTTAAACGGCCTTTGCATGTAATCTACTATTATAAATATTATAATAATGGCTGTTTACTGTACATGAATGTGAAGAACATTTTTTTATTTACATGTGTTTATTTGTTACAGGTGTTTGATACTTTACCAGCAGAGCTGTTTGGTCCGCATGATGTGCCTATTGATGTCATCGTCACACCAACTCAGGTAAATAACATTAATATTTACGTTTGGCCGTGTGGTGACGGCAGAAAGAATACATTTGTCCCCACCCCAACTCCTCCTGCGGGTGTCGTAAGAGTCGACTAAGGGATTGAAGTGTCACTGGCCATATTTGATTAAAGATTGATGATGGACAGCAGCGTCATTATAGTGGACACATTACTGCGATCACCAATCCGCTTGCCCAGCGTGGCGATTATGGACATTTACCTCCTAATGCGTCTATACGCATAGTTAATAGGAGAGGCCTACGTCCAGCAGTGGACTATCATAGGATGATGATGATGATGATTTACGTTAAACTCATATACACTAAATTAAAAGTACAAATCAAAATATTTAGTTAATAAATAATTTGATTTGTGTTTTCACAATATGTTCATATACACTAGTTACAAAAGAAGATATTATGTGTATTACGTTCAATAAGTAAATTAACTGAAAGCCAAATTAAAAAAATCATGTGTTCTTCTAGCCTTCGGACGGCGTAGAATGTAATTGTCTTAAAATTGTACATTATGACACAAGTGCGAAAAACCTGAAATTTGAAACGAGTGGCGATGACACGAGTTACGGATTTCCTTTTTGCACGTGTCTCGTACGACGTTTTTAGTACAGATAGCCCTCCGAAGTTGTGGACCTGACGTAAAATGAGCCACTTCTCTCACTAGCGCGTAAAAAAGGCACCATCTGTACTAAAAATACAAAATATGTGCTTATAGAACACTACCAATTTAATGATTATTTTTATTACAAGCCCCGATGCATATGTTCTCGTACAGTTAGACAGTTTTTCGTGATTATCCCGTTCATCCGGGGAAAAGGTTTAGAGACAAAACCTTCACTATTCAATAGTAGTACTAAAGTAGTTTCTTTGAGTATAAAATATTTGGACTTAATAAATCAGAATAAAAAAAAACTATTTTACGAGAGGTATTTTTTAAATTTTTTTGCCAATTTTTAATTTTGTAAATAATCATTGAATGTAAAGAACGCCATTAATATTCAAGACGACATGGTGCCCCTGATGCACTGCGAATTTTGCGACAAGCTTATAAGCGCGGAATTACGGTGGTGAACGAAAATATAATTTAGACACTGGTTTGTTAAAATCGATTTATTAAACAACAAAAGCGTACTTCAGATTGTTGTGTCTCTTGAAATGTAGTACATTAACCATGACTAACGTTCATACAATTTATCATTAGCATAATGTGATCATTTTTAAAATATTCAAAAATTTGTAAAAATTGTTTCGAACTAGACGAACTCCACTGCATCGGGGCTTGTAAAAATACGACTTAACAGTTTAATTACATTGTGTTGACGTCAAAGATGTCTAAGCTTTCCATCTTTTGAACTTACAATAGGTGATAGAAACACAACGGATGAGCCAGCGACCGCCCGGTATCATTTGGCATCTGCTGTCCAATCGCCGCGTCGAGCTTATGCCAGTTCTGGGACAACTACGGGAGATTGAGATGCTGTAAGTTCTTCTGTGTTCTTTTAATTCTTCCCTTTTTGCTTACTGCGAGCAAATAAATATAGTTGCCTTTCATCCGCAAATTATTATTTTTTTATACTATACTATATATACTAAACGACCAAGATCACCCACATGCTCAGCTTTCGCGGCTGATGCCTGAACCGCTCGGCAACTCGGTCTTCGGATTTGAGTTTTCGCTGTTACTTTAAAAATGTTTTAATTAATTTGGACATGTTGTTGAATGTAGTAGAACAACAGGCGGGTTACATCAGTGCCAATGCTGAGAATCGGTTTGCGATACACCCTAACCTCCTTATTCATAAACGTTGGTTAATTTAACAAGCCGCTAATAATTGTTTGTCCCTTTTGCTCTTAACAATGTGTCCATAAGAGCAAAAGGAACAAACAATTATTAGCGGCTTGTTAAGTTAACAAACGTTAATGAATAAGGGGGTTAATCTTAATATTAATTTGTCATTTTAACACTATCAACAACACAACAAACAAATCACTATGATAAACACTTTTAATCAACCATTTTCAATGTACGGCGTAATAACAACGACCTTCTATTGATTTACATTAGGTCAACGAGGCTTTTAAAACGTTGCCACTGGTATTTCAAGGGATATTTTTGCGTACAGAGCTGGCCGCGCGTGCACGCTGGCAGAGGTGGACACGGACGTGGAGGAGCGCCAGGCGCAGCGCGTGCGCAAGGCGCGCCGCCGCACGCGCTCGCACAAGAGCCAGAGCGAGGGCGAGGTACGGCCATCCTTGTTACTGTGTACAGTAGGGTGGTCACGTGGCGGAGGTGGACACGGACGTGGAGGAAGGCGCGCCGCCGCACGCGCTCGCACAAGAGCCAGAGCGAGGGCGAGGTACGGCCATCCTTGTTACTGTGTACAGTAGGGTGGTCACGTGGCGGAGGTGGACACGGACGTGGAGGAAGGCGCGCCGCCGCACGCGCTCGCACAAGAGCCAGAGCGAGGGCGAGGTACGGCCATCCTTGTTACTGTGTACAGTAGGGTGGTCACGTGGCGGAGGTGGACACGGACGTGGAGGAAGGCGCGCCGCCGCACGCGCTCGCACAAGAGCCAGAGCGAGGGCGAGGTACGGCCATCCTTGTTACTGTGTACAGTAGGGTGGTCACGTGGCGGAGGTGGACACGGACGTGGAGGAAGGCGCGCCGCCGCACGCGCTCGCACAAGAGCCAGAGCGAGGGCGAGGTACGGCCATCCTTGTTACTGTGTACAGTAGGGTGGTCACGTGGCGGAGGTGGACACGGACGTGGAGGAAGGCGCGCCGCCGCACGCGCTCGCACAAGAGCCAGAGCGAGGGCGAGGTACGGCCATCCTTGTTACTGTGTACAGTAGGGTGGTCACGTGGCGGAGGTGGACACGGACGTGGAGGAAGGCGCGCCGCCGCACGCGCTCGCACAAGAGCCAGAGCGAGGGCGAGGTACGGCCATCCTTGTTACTGTGTACAGTAGGGTGGTCACGTGGCGGAGGTGGACACGGACGTGGAGGAAGGCGCGCCGCCGCACGCGCTCGCACAAGAGCCAGAGCGAGGGCGAGGTACGGCCATCCTTGTTACTGTGTACAGTAGGGTGGTCACGTGGCGGAGGTGGACACGGACGTGGAGGAAGGCGCGCCGCCGCACGCGCTCGCACAAGAGCCAGAGCGAGGGCGAGGTACGGCCATCCTTGTTACTGTGTACAGTAGGGTGGTCACGTGGCGGAGGTGGACACGGACGTGGAGGAAGGCGCGCCGCCGCACGCGCTCGCACAAGAGCCAGAGCGAGGGCGAGGTACGGCCATCCTTGTTACTGTGTACAGTAGGGTGGTCACGTGGCGGAGGTGGACACGGACGTGGAGGAAGGCGCGCCGCCGCACGCGCTCGCACAAGAGCCAGAGCGAGGGCGAGGTACGGCCATCCTTGTTACTGTGTACAGTAGGGTGGTCACGTGGCGGAGGTGGACACGGACGTGGAGGAAGGCGCGCCGCCGCACGCGCTCGCACAAGAGCCAGAGCGAGGGCGAGGTACGGCCATCCTTGTTACTGTGTACAGTAGGGTGGTCACGTGGCGGAGGTGGACACGGACGTGGAGGAAGGCGCGCCGCCGCACGCGCTCGCACAAGAGCCAGAGCGAGGGCGAGGTACGGCCATCCTTGTTACTGTACAGTAGGGTGGTCACGTGGCGGAGGTGGACACGGACGTGGAGGAAGGCGCGCCGCCGCACGCGCTCGCACAAGAGCCAGAGCGAGGGCGAGGTACGGCCATCCTTGTTACTGTGTACAGTAGGGTGGTCACGTGGCGGAGGTGGACACGGACGTGGAGGAAGGCGCGCCGCCGCACGCGCTCGCACAAGAGCCAGAGCGAGGGCGAGGTACGGCCATCCTTGTTACTGTGTACAGTAGGGTGGTCACGTGGCGGAGGTGGACACGGACGTGGAGGAAGGCGCGCCGCCGCACGCGCTCGCACAAGAGCCAGAGCGAGGGCGAGGTACGGCCATCCTTGTTACTGTGTACAGTAGGGTGGTCACGTGGCGGAGGTGGACACGGACGTGGAGGAAGGCGCGCCGCCGCACGCGCTCGCACAAGAGCCAGAGCGAGGGCGAGGTACGGCCATCCTTGTTACTGTGTACAGTAGGGTGGTCACGTGGCGGAGGTGGACACGGACGTGGAGGAGCTTGCTCAAAAGTTAGAGCGAGGGCGAGGTACGGCCATATTATCAGACCGGAATCAGAAAGGGATTGGAAAGTACTGTTGACACAACAAATGACACTTCATTTACCTAGAAAAAAATTGTTTATAGATGTAGTGAGTGATTAATTTAATCTATTGTCTGTAAGTATCGGCATTTACACTAGGAATATATGAATATAACTATGAATATATCCTAGAACACTGTTGTGTCAACAGTACTTTCGAATCCCATTCTAATCGCGGTTTGATAATACTTTGTTACTGTGTAAAATATAGCGGAGGTGCGGATTGTGAAGGCGTCTATCACCAGGGCGAGACCAGGGCGTCATACATCTCACGTACTTTCACTTTTATAGCACTTTGCAATCTGAATGTACGCAGGGTGGGCAGTGGCAGGGTCCTGGCAGGATCCTGGCAGAGTCGCCATGTAGAATGTCGGGGGCAGCGGGATATTGAGTCAAACGACGTGTCGGCTTTACGTTTCTTTAATGACTGCCTTACATCGAGTCGCTTAGGTACTAAAACTAAATCTTTGCTTAACCTACTATATAGCGCTAGCTACATACCACTACAGTGACACTCCGGGCACGTGCCGTTTAAAATTCCTTCACACGCGTTCGTACTATTATTAGCTAGCAAACGAACGAACGAACATCGATTTCGAGGTGGTCGATAAAAAAATATACAACCCCTACAAAAAATGCTACTGCGTTAGTATAACGGAGGCTAATTACAATTATTCTTCAGGGCAACACAACAGAAGGCGAAGAGGGTAAAGGCGCCAAGCCGCGCCGTGGGCCGCGCCGCAACAGCGGCAAGGGAAAGGACAAGAAAGATGACAAGGAAAACAAGGAGGAACACAAACCGCGTCGTCCGAGGAAACAGCGGCCAGTCATCGACTTCTCAGTCAAGGTAACTATGGGAAACACACGGCTATGTTTTATCTCGGTCTCGGCATTCTGGGCCAAAAATCGAGCCGAGATATCCCTCTCGGCTCTCGGCCTAAAATGGCCGGGACTCTCGGCCGTGGCCGAGATTCGTAATCTGTAATTGGCGAGCTTGACGCCATCTCGCGAACTTACTGCGATTTTATTGGTGTCAAATTGACATGAACTGACTTCAATTCAATTTCACTTTAAAATTAACGGAAAGAATAATTTAAAGTAAGCGACCCCTATCATACTATTGATAAAAATACCTAAAATACAAATACCGGTTTGTGGTGTACCTACAAAAAAAAATTTCGAAAAAATAAAATGTCCAAAAAAATTCCTGTTTTAGTTTGACGTTGGACTTACTATAGGTATTTGCTAGGGTTTTTTTTGTAATTTATACGTTCATTATCCTTCCTACCAAGTCTCGGTCTCGATCTCGGCCGAGAATCAAATTTATTCTCGGTCTTGGTCTCGGCCGAGACTAAAATATGGGTCTCGGTCGGACCTTACTATGTTTATGCCATCTGCCTGTAGAATCCGAAATAATCACCAAATTAAAAAGAAGCCGACTTTAAGCGATGATAACCAACGTCAAAAAAAGGAAATCGGTTGGCGTGATATTGAGTTATTCATCGATTTGTCGTGCACATGCATAATGCAAATTTATGACTAGGGTTAGGAATTTTGGTGGCATTAGGTGAACAGAGAACAGTAGCGTCGTTGCTCAAATTGTTTATGATTGATTGAATAATAAATTAATCAAAAATAATAAATAAATATATTATTTTTAACAGGGTTTCGCCCATTATAAGTACCTATTAAATCATTTTATTGTATTAATAAGTATAAATATGACTACCTATGAAATGAAGTTCATTAATTTTTTTTTATAATATAGCTTACGATTATTATATAATATTTATGGGCTTCGAGGATACTAGAACCTTGAAAATCAAATAAATATATTTTCTCATTTATCAACATTTTTAGTGAAAATTTATATTTTTCTAGATTCTCAACAATAAAATTCATGTTAGTTATTTTAATTCATTGATAAATCCAACTTGAAATAAACACTATTTCGTTATTATTTAATCATTTTAAATTTTAAAAATTAATCATTTATTCAAGTAAAAAAATGTTTGTAACATCGACTCCACTGCTCTCTGTTCCATAAATGCCACCAAAATCCTAACCCTATTTATGACCAAACACCGGTTTCGCGGGGGCAAATCGGTACTGATGTTTAATAGCGAGGACACATTTAACTAATTTTTATTTGATATCGATAAAAATGTCGTACAACCGTTGTGTAATTTCAAGAATTTTAATGAAGAAGAAAACTACATACACAAAAATAAACTTTTTGATTAATTAACTATCAATAATTTAAAGCTAAAATGATTTAATTGATCGGAATGCAAAATAATATTGTTGTAGGCACTAGATGTATTATTCAATGATTCAATGGTTGTCAAAAGTGACTCGACACAGTCAATGTCAGATATTGGTTGTTTATAGTTGCGACAAGTATAAATGGAAGAGGGTAGCACATAGTTAAACGTATTCCAACTTAGCCATTAGTTTAGCTATGATAATTATGGTTAAAAAAATATTTTTATGGATGTCGATAAACTAAGTCGATATTTAATGAATATACAACAACACTAGCTCTGGTACATTTTTGCCCCCGCGAAACCGGTGTTTGTTTATGACATTATGACTTACAATGTAGGGTTTTCTTATGGATGCCATTGTCAGAACTGGACCAAATTAACGGGACCAATCGGTAAGCATCAGCTTACAAATAAAAAAAGAACCATCAAAATCGGTTCACCCAGTCGGAAGTTATGTAACAACAAACAAAAAAAAACATACAGTCAAATCGAGAACCTCGTCCTTTTTTGAAATCTGTTGAAAATGGCGCAATTTTTCAAAGACTATTTGCCGTATTCCGCGCTGTAAGGTTTAATATTTTATTTTGAGATCCAATAGCTGGGTCATTGTCAGATTTAGGTCTTCGTCTT
Organism: Thaumatotibia leucotreta; assembly: GCA_025490895.1. Taxonomy (NCBI): domain Eukaryota; kingdom Metazoa; phylum Arthropoda; class Insecta; order Lepidoptera; family Tortricidae; genus Thaumatotibia; species Thaumatotibia leucotreta. The sequence continues at coordinate 26,187 of JALPQI010002391.1, forward strand.
TTCGGTGGACATACCTAAAGTTAAGGAATTCCTGTACTAATTTTGGGATAAAACAATTGACGGTACAACTAGGTTCCCCGGGCTAAGCCCTATGCAAAATCAAGTCTTAACATAGATTTATAAAAGCTGTTAACTTTTGACCACCGAGTGGACAAGTTTTGTTTTTTAGTATGACAATGACCCAGCTATGTAATAAACATTGGATAATTACATTTTTTTTTTTGAAACTAGTAACTACAAGTAGCCAATTACAGGAAGTCACAGATATTATAACATTTGTCGCAGATTTCGAACATCAGCCCGAACACGCGGGTGCGCGATCTGAAGCAGGCTCTATCCGAGCGCGGCGTCAAACCTCAGATCATGGTCTGGAAGGTAAGGCTTTTTCATTTATATTGTAATTTCCACTGTAATTTTCAGCCCATAGACGTCCATTGCTCAAGTGCTCCAATGTAGACATGAAAAGATTGTCACAATATATTGATTTAAACTTTCACGATTATCACTCATATTTTAAAGACAAACGGGTCTTAATCGCGTAAACTTACGTTTCGGGCATGACGTTACACCCGTGGTCGCAGGCAGACTGGCGAGAGAATGTATCAACACCTTCGAGCTGCGCGGGTTTTTCGAACGTCAGGATATAATTAAACGTAAGTTTACGCGATTAAGACCCCGTTTGTCTTTAAAATATGAGATTGTCACAATGACCGGTCCTGCGCCACCCGCATCCAGCGGACTCCTGCGATCTTCACCAGGTCATCAGTCCACCTTGTGGAGGGCCCACCCACGAGCAGAGTGGTTGAAACAATAAAATTATAAATTTTTAAAATGAAAATATAAGTATTAGAGGTCATATCAAGTCATATGTCAAAGAAAAAATACCAAGACCAACGTCCGAAGAGGTGGGAATCGAACCCTCGTCGGGGCTCGTGCACTCTTGTCTTAGCAACCACCAGTCGAACTCTGGTATAATGCAATCTCAATGCTAGGCGCCTTTGACCATACGGTCCTCGATAAATACAACCTTTGGCTATCCGGTTCTAAGGACCATAAAATGTATGGGCCAGTTAGCCTATACACTTGCTTGATAAGGTTCATTGTGTTGAGATGATTGCAGACACTGAGTTTAAGTGAAACTGGTTTAATAAAGTTAAAATGGTTACAAGTTAGGTAAGTTGGTTGACTATTCCTTCAGTTGATGTTTATCGTGTGCCAGCTAGTTGTGTACTGGTGTAAGAATAATGTGTTTAAAGGTGTAAAAGTACTAAACTGTACACTCTAAGAACAAGCAATACATGCATGCACCTTCTTCTATTAAAATAATGCATCTTCTATTAAATTAATTGAAAAATTGATTTATTTTATTATTTTTAGGGTTTCCGAGGATACTGCTACCTACATTTCTTCAAGCCTGGACCACAAAAGGTAAATTATTTCAACTGTCTAATATTCAGTATTATCACAAAGTATTCACAATTTTTCACTTGTAGTAGTAAGCCAACAAACAAAAGACAGCTCGGAATGGCAGCGGTTAGAATCTGTTTTTTTTTTATTTAAATCTTAGACAATCGAGTGATGTCCCTATTCTTGTGTCACTCGATATGAAAATATCGTCCGATTGTAACTAAAAAACATACTACATTAACTTTTTGTGTCGATGACTGGCTGAATATCTATAGACACCAGAATAGACACCCCACTTGAATCTGACAGCTGTTCCAAATTTAAAACTCATAACCTCCGGAAAAATCGTATACAGGGTGGAAAGAGACGACGTTCCTTCCCGCTACCGACAGAGTCTACCAACCATTACGATGAACTTTCAGTATGGGACCAACAGCGAAAGCGTGCATGGAAAATTGACTTTTCCATACTATTGAACTCTAACTAATCACTCACTTTGTATGAGGGGTTAATTTTTTTTTTATATTTCGATATTGGTCCCATACTGAAAGTTCATCGTAATGGTTGGTAGAGTCGGTCGGTAGCGGGAAGGAACGTTGTCCGTTTCCACCCTGTATAATTTTAACTTTATGTATGTGCCAAGTTCTGATGGTGGGTAATGCGGGGTCATTGTCTGTTGTTTCTGAACGCATTTTAGAGCACTTAACGATATTTGTGTAGATTAAATAAATAATAATAATAATAAATATCTTGGGACATCTCACACAAATCGACCTAGCCTCACGGTAAGCTCAATTAAGGCTTGTGATGTGGGTACCAGGCGACGATATATTTAATAGATAGATACTTAAATACATAGACAGCCATGACCAAGGAACAAATATTTGTGATAAATGAATACACAAATAATGCCCTCGCCGTGATTCAAACCCGGAACCCCCAGCTTCGTAGGCAGGGTCACTTCAAACTAGGCTACGGAGGCTGACAAAGATACTCAGCTAGATTACTCTTGCGTGGAATTTCCCTACATAAACGTTGAACCTCACAGGGCGAAGGCGACAGCACAGCCACCATCAACATGGACAGCGTCATCTCCGCCCTCTCCGAGATGTCCGTCGGCGGCAGCGGCGGCGACTCCCCCAACCAGGACAAGCCGCGCCTGCTCGCCGTCGAGCCCGCGCCGCCTCGCGAGCCCCGTGGAGAGACCGTCCACGGCAACGCCGAGGTAACATACCGCCATTGTGTAGGGTTCCATAGTGAAGTCTGTCCGCTGCATAGCTCAGTGACTCCCCCAACCAGGACAAGCCGCGCCTGCTCGCCGTCGAGCCCGCGCCGCCTCGCGAGCCCCGTGGAGAGACCGTCCACGGCAACGCCGAGGTAACATACCGCCATTGTGTAGGGTTCCATAGTGAAGTCTGTCCGCTGCATAGCTCAGTGACTCCCCCAACCAGGACAAGCCGCGCCTGCTCGCCGTCGAGCCCGCGCCGCCTCGCGAGCCCCGTGGAGAGACCGTCCACGGCAACGCCGAGGTAACATACCGCCATTGTGTAGGGTTCCATAGTGAAGTCTGTCCGCTGCATAGCTCAGTGACTCCCCCAACCAGGACAAGCCGCGCCTGCTCGCCGTCGAGCCCGCGCCGCCTCGCGAGCCCCGTGGAGAGACCGTCCACGGCAACGCCGAGGTAACATACCGCCATTGTGTAGGGTTCCATAGTGAAGTCTGTCCGCTGCATAGCTCAGTGACTCCCCCAACCAGGACAAGCCGCGCCTGCTCGCCGTCGAGCCCGCGCCGCCTCGCGAGCCCCGTGGAGAGACCGTCCACGGCAACGCCGAGGTAACATACCGCCATTGTGTAGGGTTCCATAGTGAAGTCTGTCCGCTGCATAGCTCAGTGACTCCCCCAACCAGGACAAGCCGCGCCTGCTCGCCGTCGAGCCCGCGCCGCCTCGCGAGCCCCGTGGAGAGACCGTCCACGGCAACGCCGAGGTAACATACCGCCATTGTGTAGGGTTCCATAGTGAAGCTGTCCGCTGCATAGCTCAGTGACTCCCCCAACCAGGACAAGCCGCGCCTGCTCGCCGTCGAGCCCGCGCCGCCTCGCGAGCCCCGTGGAGAGACCGTCCACGGCAACGCCGAGGTAACATACCGCCATTGTGTAGGGTTCCATAGTGAAGTCTGTCCGCTGCATAGCTCAGTGACTCCCCCAACCAGGACAAGCCGCGCCTGCTCGCCGTCGAGCCCGCGCCGCCTCGCGAGCCCCGTGGAGAGACCGTCCACGGCAACGCCGAGGTAACATACCATTGTGTAGGGTTCCATAGTGAAGTCTGTCCGCTGCATAGCTCAGTGACTCCCCCAACCAGGACAAGCCGCGCCTGCTCGCCGTCGAGCCCGCGCCGCCTCGCGAGCCCCGTGGAGAGACCGTCCACGGCAACGCCGAGGTAACATACCGCCATTGTGTAGGGTTCCATAGTGAAGTCTGTCCGCTGCATAGCTCAGTGACTCCCCCAACCAGGACAAGCCGCGCCTGCTCGCCGTCGAGCCCGCGCCGCCTCGCGAGCCCCGTGGAGAGACCGTCCACGGCAACGCCGAGGTAACATACCGCCATTGTGTAGGGTTCCATAGTGAAGTCTGTCCGCTGCATAGCTCAGTGACTCCCCCAACCAGGACAAGCCGCGCCTGCTCGCCGTCGAGCCCGCGCCGCCTCGCGAGCCCCGTGGAGAGACCGTCCACGGCAACGCCGAGGTAACATACCGCCATTGTGTAGGGTTCCATAGTGAAGTCTGTCCGCTGCATAGCTCAGTGACTCCCCCAACCAGGACAAGCCGCGCCTGCTCGCCGTCGAGCCCGCGCCGCCTCGCGAGCCCCGTGGAGAGACCGTCCACGGCAACGCCGAGGTAACATACCGCCATTGTGTAGGGTTCCATAGTGAAGTCTGTCCGCTGCATAGCTCAGTGACTCCCCCAACCAGGACAAGCCGCGCCTGCTCGCCGTCGAGCCCCGTGGAGAGACCGTCCACGGCAACGCCGAGGTAACATACCATTGTGTAGGGTTCCATAGTGAAGTCTGTCCGCTGCATAGCTCAGTGACTCCCCCAACCAGGACAAGCCGCGCCTGCTCGCCGTCGAGCCCGCGCCGCCTCGCGAGCCCCGTGGAGAGACCGTCCACGGCAACGCCGAGGTAACATACCGCCATTGTGTAGGGTTCCATAGTGAAGTCTGTCCGCTGCATAGCTCAGTGACTCCCCCAACCAGGACAAGCCGCGCCTGCTCGCCGTCGAGCCCCGTGGAGAGACCGTCCACGGCAACGCCGAGGTAACATACCATTGTGTAGGGTTCCATAGTGAAGTCTGTCCGCTGCATAGCTCAGTGACTCCCCCAACCAGGACAAGCCGCGCCTGCTCGCCGTCGAGCCCGCGCCGCCTCGCGAGCCCCGTGGAGAGACCGTCCACGGCAACGCCGAGGTAACATACCATTGTGTAGGGTTCCATAGTGAAGTCTGTCCGCTGCATAGCTCAGTGACTCCCCCAACCAGGACAAGCCGCGCCTGCTCGCCGTCGAGCCCGCGCCGCCTCGCGAGCCCCGTGGAGAGACCGTCCACGGCAACGCCGAGGTAACATACCATTGTGTAGGGTTCCATAGTGAAGTCTGTCCGCTGCATAGCTCAGTGACTCCCCCAACCAGGACAAGCCGCGCCTGCTCGCCGTCGAGCCCGCGCCGCCTCGCGAGCCCCGTGGAGAGACCGTCCACGGCAACGCCGAGGTAACATACCATTGTGTAGGGTTCCATAGTGAAGTCTGTCCGCTGCATAGCTCAGTGACTCCCCCAACCAGGACAAGCCGCGCCTGCTCGCCGTCGAGCCCGCGCCGCCTCGCGAGCCCCGTGGAGAGACCGTCCACGGCAACGCCGAGGTAACATACCATTGTGTAGGGTTCCATAGTGAAGTCTGTCCGCTGCATAGCTCAGTGACTCCCCCAACCAGGACAAGCCGCGCCTGCTCGCCGTCGAGCCCCGTGGAGAGACCGTCCACGGCAACGCCGAGGTAACATACCGCCATTGTGTAGGGTTCCATAGTGAAGTCTGTCCGCTGCATAGCTCAGTGACTCCCCCAACCAGGACAAGCCGCGCCTGCTCGCCGTCGAGCCCGCGCCGCCTCGCGAGCCCCGTGGAGAGACCGTCCACGGCAACGCCGAGGTAACATACCGCCATTGTGTAGGGTTCCATAGTGAAGTCTGTCCGCTGCATAGCTCAGTGACTCCCCCAACCAGGACAAGCCGCGCCTGCTCGCCGTCGAGCCCGCGCCGCCTCGCGAGCCCCGTGGAGAGACCGTCCACGGCAACGCCGAGGTAACATACCATTGTGTAGGGTTCCATAGTGAAGTCTGTCCGCTGCATAGCTCAGTGACTCCCCCAACCAGGACAAGCCGCGCCTGCTCGCCGTCGAGCCCGCGCCGCCTCGCGAGCCCCGTGGAGAGACCGTCCACGGCAACGCCGAGGTAACATACCATTGTGTAGGGTTCCATAGTGAAGTCTGTCCGCTGCATAGCTCAGTGACTCCCCCAACCAGGACAAGCCGCGCCTGCTCGCCGTCGAGCCCCGTGGAGAGACCGTCCACGGCAACGCCGAGGTAACATACCGCCATTGTGTAGGGTTCCATAGTGAAGTCTGTCCGCTGCATAGCTCAGTGACTCCCCCAACCAGGACAAGCCGCGCCTGCTCGCCGTCGAGCCCCGTGGAGAGACCGTCCACGGCAACGCCGAGGTAACATACCGCCATTGTGTAGGGTTCCATAGTGAAGTCTGTCCGCTGCATAGCTCAGTGACTCCCCCAACCAGGACAAGCCGCGCCTGCTCGCCGTCGAGCCCCGTGGAGAGACCGTCCACGGCAACGCCGAGGTAACATACCATTGTGTAGGGTTCCATAGTGAAGTCTGTCCGCTGCATAGCTCAGTGACTCCCCCAACCAGGACAAGCCGCGCCTGCTCGCCGTCGAGCCCGCGCCGCCTCGCGAGCCCCGTGGAGAGACCGTCCACGGCAACGCCGAGGTAACATACCGCCATTGTGTAGGGTTCCATAGTGAAGCTGTCCGCTGCATAGCTCAGTGACTCCCCCAACCAGGACAAGCCGCGCCTGCTCGCCGTCGAGCCCGCGCCGCCTCGCGAGCCCCGTGGAGAGACCGTCCACGGCAACGCCGAGGTAACATACCGCCATTGTGTAGGGTTCCATAGTGAAGTCTGTCCGCTGCATAGCTCAGTGACTCCCCCAACCAGGACAAGCCGCGCCTGCTCGCCGTCGAGCCCGCGCCGCCTCGCGAGCCCCGTGGAGAGACCGTCCACGGCAACGCCGAGGTAACATACCATTGTGTAGGGTTCCATAGTGAAGTCTGTCCGCTGCATAGCTCAGTGACTCCCCCAACCAGGACAAGCCGCGCCTGCTCGCCGTCGAGCCCCGTGGAGAGACCGTCCACGGCAACGCCGAGGTAACATACCGCCATTGTGTAGGGTTCCATAGTGAAGTCTGTCCGCTGCATAGCTCAGTGACTCCCCCAACCAGGACAAGCCGCGCCTGCTCGCCGTCGAGCCCGCGCCGCCTCGCGAGCCCCGTGGAGAGACCGTCCACGGCAACGCCGAGGTAACATACCATTGTGTAGGGTTCCATAGTGAAGTCTGTCCGCTGCATAGCTCAGTGACTCCCCCAACCAGGACAAGCCGCGCCTGCTCGCCGTCGAGCCCGCGCCGCCTCGCGAGCCCCGTGGAGAGACCGTCCACGGCAACGCCGAGGTAACATACCGCCATTGTGTAGGGTTCCATAGTGAAGTCTGTCCGCTGCATAGCTCAGTGACTCCCCCAACCAGGACAAGCCGCGCCTGCTCGCCGTCGAGCCCGCGCCGCCTCGCGAGCCCCGTGGAGAGACCGTCCACGGCAACGCCGAGGTAACATACCGCCATTGTGTAGGGTTCCATAGTGAAGTCTGTCCGCTGCATAGCTCAGTGACTCCCCCAACCAGGACAAGCCGCGCCTGCTCGCCGTCGAGCCCGCGCCGCCTCGCGAGCCCCGTGGAGAGACCGTCCACGGCAACGCCGAGGTAACATACCATTGTGTAGGGTTCCATAGTGAAGTCTGTCCGCTGCATAGCTCAGTGACTCCCCCAACCAGGACAAGCCGCGCCTGCTCGCCGTCGAGCCCCGTGGAGAGACCGTCCACGGCAACGCCGAGGTAACATACCGCCATTGTGTAGGGTTCCATAGTGAAGTCTGTCCGCTGCATAGCTCAGTGACTCCCCCAACCAGGACAAGCCGCGCCTGCTCGCCGTCGAGCCCGCGCCGCCTCGCGAGCCCCGTGGAGAGACCGTCCACGGCAACGCCGAGGTAACATACCATTGTGTAGGGTTCCATAGTGAAGTCTGTCCGCTGCATAGCTCAGTGACTCCCCCAACCAGGACAAGCCGCGCCTGCTCGCCGTCGAGCCCGCGCCGCCTCGCGAGCCCCGTGGAGAGACCGTCCACGGCAACGCCGAGGTAACATACCGCCATTGTGTAGGGTTCCATAGTGAAGTCTGTCCGCTGCATAGCTCAGTGACTCCCCCAACCAGGACAAGCCGCGCCTGCTCGCCGTCGAGCCCGCGCCGCCTCGCGAGCCCCGTGGAGAGACCGTCCACGGCAACGCCGAGGTAACATACCGCCATTGTGTAGGGTTCCATAGTGAAGTCTGTCCGCTGCATAGCTCAGTGACTCCCCCAACCAGGACAAGCCGCGCCTGCTCGCCGTCGAGCCCGCGCCGCCTCGCGAGCCCCGTGGAGAGACCGTCCACGGCAACGCCGAGGTAACATACCGCCATTGTGTAGGGTTCCATAGTGAAGTCTGTCCGCTGCATAGCTCAGTGACTCCCCCAACCAGGACAAGCCGCGCCTGCTCGCCGTCGAGCCCCGTGGAGAGACCGTCCACGGCAACGCCGAGGTAACATACCGCCATTGTGTAGGGTTCCATAGTGAAGTCTGTCCGCTGCATAGCTCAGTGACTCCCCCAACCAGGACAAGCCGCGCCTGCTCGCCGTCGAGCCCCGTGGAGAGACCGTCCACGGCAACGCCGAGGTAACATACCGCCATTGTGTAGGGTTCCATAGTGAAGTCTGTCCGCTGCATAGCTCAGTGACTCCCCCAACCAGGACAAGCCGCGCCTGCTCGCCGTCGAGCCCCGTGGAGAGACCGTCCACGGCAACGCCGAGGTAACATACCATTGTGTAGGGTTCCATAGTGAAGTCTGTCCGCTGCATAGCTCAGTGACTCCCCCAACCAGGACAAGCCGCGCCTGCTCGCCGTCGAGCCCGCGCCGCCTCGCGAGCCCCGTGGAGAGACCGTCCACGGCAACGCCGAGGTAACATACCGCCATTGTGTAGGGTTCCATAGTGAAGCTGTCCGCTGCATAGCTCAGTGACTCCCCCAACCAGGACAAGCCGCGCCTGCTCGCCGTCGAGCCCGCGCCGCCTCGCGAGCCCCGTGGAGAGACCGTCCACGGCAACGCCGAGGTAACATACCGCCATTGTGTAGGGTTCCATAGTGAAGCTGTCCGCTGCATAGCTCAGTGACTCCCCCAACCAGGACAAGCCGCGCCTGCTCGCCGTCGAGCCCGCGCCGCCTCGCGAGCCCCGTGGAGAGACCGTCCACGGCAACGCCGAGGTAACATACCGCCATTGTGTAGGGTTCCATAGTGAAGTCTGTCCGCTGCATAGCTCAGTGACTCCCCCAACCAGGACAAGCCGCGCCTGCTCGCCGTCGAGCCCGCGCCGCCTCGCGAGCCCCGTGGAGAGACCGTCCACGGCAACGCCGAGGTAACATACCATTGTGTAGGGTTCCATAGTGAAGTCTGTCCGCTGCATAGCTCAGTGACTCCCCCAACCAGGACAAGCCGCGCCTGCTCGCCGTCGAGCCCCGTGGAGAGACCGTCCACGGCAACGCCGAGGTAACATACCGCCATTGTGTAGGGTTCCATAGTGAAGTCTGTCCGCTGCATAGCTCAGTGACTCCCCCAACCAGGACAAGCCGCGCCTGCTCGCCGTCGAGCCCGCGCCGCCTCGCGAGCCCCGTGGAGAGACCGTCCACGGCAACGCCGAGGTAACATACCATTGTGTAGGGTTCCATAGTGAAGTCTGTCCGCTGCATAGCTCAGTGACTCCCCCAACCAGGACAAGCCGCGCCTGCTCGCCGTCGAGCCCGCGCCGCCTCGCGAGCCCCGTGGAGAGACCGTCCACGGCAACGCCGAGGTAACATACCGCCATTGTGTAGGGTTCCATAGTGAAGTCTGTCCGCTGCATAGCTCAGTGACTCCCCCAACCAGGACAAGCCGCGCCTGCTCGCCGTCGAGCCCGCGCCGCCTCGCGAGCCCCGTGGAGAGACCGTCCACGGCAACGCCGAGGTAACATACCGCCATTGTGTAGGGTTCCATAGTGAAGTCTGTCCGCTGCATAGCTCAGTGACTCCCCCAACCAGGACAAGCCGCGCCTGCTCGCCGTCGAGCCCCGTGGAGAGACCGTCCACGGCAACGCCGAGGTAACATACCGCCATTGTGTAGGGTTCCATAGTGAAGTCTGTCCGCTGCATAGCTCAGTGACTCCCCCAACCAGGACAAGCCGCGCCTGCTCGCCGTCGAGCCCGCGCCGCCTCGCGAGCCCCGTGGAGAGACCGTCCACGGCAACGCCGAGGTAACATACCATTGTGTAGGGTTCCATAGTGAAGTCTGTCCGCTGCATAGCTCAGTGACTCCCCCAACCAGGACAAGCCGCGCCTGCTCGCCGTCGAGCCCGCGCCGCCTCGCGAGCCCCGTGGAGAGACCGTCCACGGCAACGCCGAGGTAACATACCATTGTGTAGGGTTCCATAGTGAAGTCTGTCCGCTGCATAGCTCAGTGACTCCCCCAACCAGGACAAGCCGCGCCTGCTCGCCGTCGAGCCCGCCCCGCCTCGCGAGCCCCGTGGAGAGACCGTCCACGGCAACGCCGAGGTAACATACCGCCATTGTGTAGGGTTCCGTAGTAAACTAGGAGTGTCATACTTCCTGGCGGTGTCATGGTGTCGTACAGTATACAAACTAACATCAATAATGTACATGAAATGTACGAAATTGTACGCTTATTTAAAAAAATTGTACTACACGCATGTGACGTACAATTTTCGTACATATTTTTAATTGACATGCCCATTGAAAACTCGGCCGCAACATAACAAAATAAATAGCCCCCTCCAGGAAGTATGCTTACTAGTGGTGAGGGATTAAGACCATTTTCTCGTCTCGTACGTGTAGTACAATTTTTTAAATTAGCGTACAATCGTGCATTTCATGTACATTTTTTTGATGTTAGTTTGAATACTGTACGACACCATGTCACCGCCAGGAAGTATGACACAACTAGGAACTCTTATAGTTTCGCCATGTCCGTCTGTCTGTCCGCTGCATAGCTCAGTGGCCGTTAGTACTAGAAATTTGAAATTTGGTTCAGGTATAAATATTCATTACGTTCACGAAGTGGTAGAATAAAATGTAAAAAAAGTTGTGTATAGTTCGGGAAATATTATTTGACAGACTCTTATCTTACTTATGACCTTTTGTTTCGCATCATTAACAATAGAAAAGTGCTCGACTGCTGATTGTCTAGTAAGTGTTAACGCAAAACAAAAGGTCGTAAGTAAGATAACAGTCGGTCAAATATTTCCCGAACTATACCTCCCCTAGTAGTAAAGTGGGGATGGTTGGGGTGGGGTATCGTTGAATACTTTAATAGGCATTTCAAAAAGATTGAAGAGACCTAAAACGGAGGTTTTTATAATGTAACCCATAATATTTTAATATGAAGATAACCGCTCCAGATTAAAATGGTAATAGGTATTTTTAATACTGTTTCTACTCTTTCGTGAGCTCTGAATCCTAATTGGAGAAAAATTTTATCCTAAAATGTACTACATTTTTAAAACTTTCCATTCCGTTATCGCCATACAAAATGTATGAAAGAATGGTAACGAAATGGAAAGAACAACTTTGTTATAAAAATGTTCTATCAGGATACAAAGACCTCGCAATTCTGAGTGAAAATAATATTTAAAGTACCAAATCCAAAAAAAAGTGTGGGGGTTGGGTCATCTTTGAAAAAATTGCCCAATAGGTTACTTGTCACTGGAGCCCAAAAAATACGTAAAAATTCAATCCAAATATCTTTGAAAAAATTGCCCAATACGTTACTTGTCACTGGAGCCCAAAAAATACGTAAAAATTCAATCCAAATTATTTGTTTCAGGTCCACTGATTCCCCTCGCCGGCCGTATACGCGAAATCCAGGATATTTTGATAACTCCCTATTATTTCTACCATCACTCGCTTTCGCACCCGACTGACTGCCGGCAGTCGTCACTAATAATTTAGCTTTAAGTTCTATTTTCCTTTGTGCCGGTCAGAATTCATGCATTGTGTTAGGTATGTTGCATACTGTACTACATTTAATCTGCCGAAAAAAAGGTAGCGTTGACAACCAACTTTCACTAATAAAAATTGATCACGGTTAACTGACAATTCGTACACTTAGCTTATCGTAAGGGTCCTGATTGATTGATAAACTAAGGTGCCGAACAAAATTAAATTACTCCTGTCCATACTTTATTTTTGCATTAGGTATAGGATACCTAGGCTACAGTAATTGCTTCCCAGCATAATAATTGCGCAGTTCGTTACAGAGTTATTATAGCTGATTTTGTCAGTGTTGGGCAAAAAGTTACCAGATTACTACTTCTGACTACTTTTATGTGCGTACTCTGTAATGTCCACCCGCAAGACTACCAGACGACCTGGGTTAGCGTTGGAAACTCTGTGGATGTAGGTCGCATCCATCCGGCCAAAGTGGAAGTCTATTGAGGCCTATGTCCAACAGTGGACGTCCTATGGCTGAAATGATGATGATTATGACTTTGTAATGTAGATAAAATACACATACAAAAGTAATTTACGGAAGTAATCAATCACTTTTTGCCTAACTCTGCTACGTGTCTATTTGTGTTTTCTTTTAATAGCCTAGATCTCATTATAAAAATTATCATACGCACAAATATTTTGCTATACTAGGAGATAAAAGTAGAATTATATTCATGTTGCAAATATTAGAATTTAAATTAACAAAGAGATATCAACAATAAATAAATGTGAAGTTTTCTTATAAACAGAATGTTCCAACATTTACAGTATTGTTCGAATGTATAAGTTGCGTTGCTGTCCACTAATTGGAACCTTATACTACTTTAGAACCATAAGTAGTGATACAATTTCTACGATTTGACAGATTCAGTGTGGCAAATCCTCTAATAACATCACTTTGATAATAGTTCCAAAGTGGCAGCGGGTTCCGATTGGTTGAATTTCTAGTAGATTAAATGTATTAGTAGGTATATAATGTATGCAATATACTGTTTAACCAGAACAAGCGATGGTTCGATTTTAGTTTCACCGATTCGAACGGCAGTTCGCTCGATGGTTTTTTGTTTTTCTCTATTGCATTGGACCGGCACTGGTTAGAGAGAGTGAGCTATATTAAAACTTTAACGAAAATATCTTTACGAATGTTTTGTTTTCTAGTCTAACGTTAGATGTAATTAAGTCGTGAATCTTAGAATGCTTTGTTTACCTACGTTTCAATATATTTTAAGCATTCTTCCACTATGATACGAGAAAAGAAGCTATATTTTAGTATAATATAGATTGGAACAGATTTAAACATTTTTAATATTTAAGGTGCTTTTTAAAAGCGTTGTCCCAAGTTAGAACCTTAGTTTGGAAGGATTTGATTAGTGTTAAGCGTATTTATTTAAATTCGAAGGTTGGGACCTCGCTTGTATCTTATAATTATGTGCCAACTGAATACATGCGATATGATTGATTACATCGTTGATTTCCGCAAGAATTTGATGATTGATTTTAGACATTTTGAACATATCGATTGGATGAAAGTTGGTATATACTTTGAACTCTTACGGTAGCAAGTCAAGTTACTTTTTCAGTATTAGGTTATACATAATTTAAGACTCGAAAAGTAATATATATTTGACGTAATAGGATACGTTTAAACTTGTGTATTTAGTGTGCGTACCTTGCGTTCGCATAGTATTGGTCTCTTTTAGCGTATAAAATAATAATATATTTTATATAGAAAGGATTATTTATGGTGTATTTTTCGAAATTTTTAGTTTATTCGGTCATTAGTAAGTGTAGCCCTGGTGGAAACAAGCATTTCACGTTTGATTTAAAGTGTTCATTCGCATAATATATTTCCAAGTACTTTTACTCGCCACTTTCATTAAATTTTAAGCACTTTAAAATGTATTTATGTATATAACTTGTTAACGCACTCTTTTTTTAGTTTATTTTGTAAACTTATAACGTTCGTAGCAGGCATGGATGGCTTTTTTTTGTTTTGTATTTTTTTTAATAAATTTATTAAACACTTATTTTGTTTTTACTTTACATTAGTTAAGGTTCTCATAATTCATAAGTCTCATACTCATAACTAATTAATCCTTTAGGTGTTCTATCTAACTTTGTGATGTCTATGACTTAGCGATTTGGCATTTAGAAAGTTGGGAGAAATTAAATCATATTTTTCTATAGTTTTATTTTATTCCCTTATAAACCTGAAGATCTTGGGTAGGTGGCCCTCCCGATTTACTCTTTGGGACAATTACAGCAAACTAAGGACTGCAATGCGTGGTCTAACCCTTAGGTTCATACAGTATCAAAAACGATACGACCGAAATGACACATGTCGAAATAAAATCAATTGCGACTGTCACACTGAGCAACAGAGTTCTAATTGGCATCGATTGTTTACATAAGTCATTTCAGAAATAGAATGTGTGATACCATATATGCACTTAAGAGCTAAGAGTCATTGTACATACAGGGAGGCAGTGATGTTACCGAACCAAACGTTTTAGTAACATTAAATAAAATAAATATCATGGCACATCTTATGCACATATTGCCCTCGCCGGGGGATTCGTACCCAGAATCGCCGGCTCCCGACCCGTGGTCCAACCGCTTTTACTAATTTTACTTACCCGTGGCACATCCAGTTGGACCACGGGTAAACTAACTTCCTCGTAGTACAATCGGTTGGACTAAATAATTTGACTTCCCCGTGGCACAACCAGTTGGACATAGCGGTTGGACCACGGGTCGAGAGCGGACAAATGAAATAAAATAATTATATTAAATGTTAAAAGTTTCTTGGTCAGCCATTCTTACTGTATTTAACCCTTTGGGCACCAATGACATTACTCATGAGCATCGCAGGCTGAATGCCATAATACGATATATAAGTACCTATGTGGATAGCAATATAGGCCTACTGGGTATACTCTTGGCTCGACTCAGTCGTTTTTTGTCAAATTCTTAAATTCGCCCCTTTCTGCTTTCGTCACCCGTTCTTGATTTGCCACTTTCGTGTGAAGCCTATTTCATATTTGGTAAACTTTGTGCTTTTGCCATTTTCTTATTTTGGCTCATTCGTTATTCGTCACCATCTTCTTTGGGCATGTTCAATGTTAGTCTATTCTTTTTTGGTCTCATTTGCTATTCGACCTATCGTTTTTGATTTTATTCTATACATTTTTGTCTAGAAAAACATAACAAATAAAGAATTATACTAACAAAGAGATTGACTGTCACCGAAAATGCTCAAAGAAGATGGTGACGAATAACGAATGAGCCAAAATAAGAAAATGGCAAAAGCACAAAGTTTACCAAATATGAAATAGGCTTCACACGAAAATGGCAAATCAAGAACGGGTGACGAAAGCAGAAAGGGTCGAATTTAAGAACTTGACAAAAATCGACTGAGTCGAACCAAGAGTATACCGCCTACTGGTACGTGCTTAAAGTACAAATTCAGTGTTGACATTGCTGATAGCAGCGTGGTTGAGGAACAGTTTTTGTGGTTCAAATGCTGACGAAAATTCATATCATATTAGGAACGAAGTACAGTCAGCATCAGAAGTCACTATACACTCGAGGTGTCCAAAGAGAGGTTAACATTTAAACTTTCAAAAATTTGTTGACTGTCATGATAGTATTTACTTGTGAGCGCTTAACAAGTCACAAATATATTAACAGTCGATTTTCATTAATTTCTTAACATACAACAAATCATTGATACCTCAGCTGTTAGAAAACCACTGGTACCTAAGCAGTCAATAAGGCAAATATATCTGAACAAGAAGGAAAAATAGACGTTGTATGGTACAAATATGGTTGAATATTGATTGAAAAATAGCTATACTTATTTTAAGTAACTGTTTTGACAATCATCGAAAGCAGTGCAGTCTCGTCATCAGATACATCTATCTCACATTTTTCTCTTCAATCATTTGACAGGTGCTTCTTAGTCAACTTTAGGATAAATTATTTACTTTTCTCTTTTTACAAGCTTTTAGAATTTAGTTTCAACTTAGTTTTCAGTTCCGTTGTCTATGATCGAATCTTGCAAGTTAAATTTGAACCTTTTCCCGATTTTAGATTGAGCTGCTTAAATTTGATGACAATGCAATATTATTATGAAAAAGAGGTGATCTGATGGTGGAACTGGAAGGTAGCCATAGGAACTTTGTGATGAAACAAACAACCCCCATTGTGTTTGGGTTTCTTAGAATCGTCTCGATATGTGTAAGTTGGTCGTGGGAAGGAAAGCACAGTCAGCGACAATACTTTGTCTTCTTCTTCCTGCTTTTTCGTTACCCCGGCTTTTGCCACGGCCAGAGAGCCTAGGGCCCGCTTTGACAACTAGTCCCAAGATTTGGCGTAGGTGCTAGATTTTTACGAAAGTGACTGCCATTCGACCTTCCAACCCAGAGGGTATACTAAGCCTTATTGGGATTAGTCCGGTTTCCTCACGATGTTCTCCTTCACCGAAAAGCAACTGGTAAATAATATCAAATGATATTTCGTACATAGGTACGGTAAATAAGTTCTGAAAATTCATTGGTACGAGCCGACAGGATTTGAGCCCATGACCTTCGGAATGAAAGCCTTACCGGTGGGCCACCAACGCTCCTCCAGCGAAAAAAGCTTGTATGAAACATTCAATTTTTGAAAATAAAATGTTTTATGTAGGATCGGAACGTAAGAAGATGAGTGGAACGGAGCGTACGTGTGAGAGAAGGATGGTAGACGGTGCGAGAGGGACGGGAGAACGATTTGAATGGTGAACGGTGTAAGACGTGGTGTGAAAGAAGTATAACAATTTAGCTGTTGAAAATAAATCTAAATTAACGAAGAAACGCATTTTATTCGGAGGCAATAGAGAATCCCACATAATTTTGGTGTCTGAAGCGGGATTGCCTCAAGAATATTTAAGAAACGACGAAATTGAAAAATTTGGAAAATTTTCATAGGAAAATAAAATGGCGTCCGATGGAAGTTTCAATTTTAATATGGTATTAGACGGAATACCGAAGTTCAGCGGCGACGACAAGGCGCATTCATCGACGAAATGGGCTCAAGATATTGAAGACAACGCAGAAATCTTCAGTTGGACGGAAGCCCAGATCCTCATTGTAGCGCGAAGATCTTTAGTCGGCACGGCGGCGCTATGGCTACAATCCGAGAAAACCTTCAAAAAATACGAAGATCTCAAAGCGGCAGTATTTAAAGAATTCCCGGATTCCATTAACATCAAGGAGATGCACGAGCTGATGGGTAGTAGAAAGAAGAAGAAGGAAGAGTCCTACTATCAGTATATGCTGGTCATGAAGGAGTTGGGTAAACGCGCAAAATTCCCAGATTACATAGCTATACAATACATTATCGACGGCATAACGGATTACGAGCTTAACAAAGCTATTTTGTACGGCGCAACTACCTATCCGGTCCTAAAAGAAAAATTACAGTTATACGAAAAGATGAAGATGAAAACGAAGAAAGAAGTGCAAGAAGTTAAACCTAATCATAATAAGATAGAAAAAGATAATATGAAGAATAATTCATCATTGTCAGCGGCCGGCATTTGGATGTAAACAAACACGACGAAAAGATTGAAAATATTTCCGATGAGCCGATGAAATTGATTTATTTATGCGGAATGGATGTAAGCGCATTAATTGACTCGGGTAGTGCGTTAAACCTTATTAGATTGGACGTGTTTAATAAATTAAAAGTGGAAATGTGCGTTGAGGACAAAGTGATAAACGGATTTGGACAATCGGTGGTAAGATCGCTTGGAAAGTTTTACCAAAGTGTTATAATTGACGAGAACTGTTATAACGATGTGATATTCCATATTGTATCCAATGATGCTATGCCATTTCCAGTAATTATAGGTCGTGAATTTCTGGATACTGTAGTGATGGTTATGCGCGAGGGTTCCGTAAAGTTCATATCGGAGGATGACGGATGGTTGGCGAGGGTGAATTGTGTGAATGAGGGTAGTGTTTCAGGTCACATTCACGACAACGTTGTTAAAGAAGAGGTGGAACGACTAGTGGCTGAATACAAACCTATACAAACAAAGGAGGCGCCAATCGAACTCAAGATCATACTGAAAGATGACATCCCCGTGGCACAACGTCCGAGAAGACTTTCCTTGGCAGAACAGCAGATTGTCGAAGAGCAGGTAGATGAATGGATGCAGAAAGGAATTATACAGGTGAGTTTTTCTGAGTACACTAGCCCGTTAGTTTTAGTAAAAAAGAAAGATGGTTCAACCAGAGTGTGTGTTGATTATAGACTGCTTAACAGGAAAATGGTTAAAGATGAGTTTCCTCTACCACTGATCGAAGACCTAATTGACAAGTTGAAGGATGCTAAGTTGTTCAGTGTGCTTGATTTGAAAAATGGGTTCTTCCATTTAAGGATAAGCAAGGAGTCAGTCCCATATACATCGTTTGTTACGCACCATGGGCAATGGGAATTCCTAAGAGCCCCATTCGGTTTATCAGTCTCACCGAAGTATTTCATGAGATTCATCACCATTATTTTTAAAGAGTTAATTCAAGAAGGTGTTATGATGGTATTCATTGACGATATAATAATTCCAGGTCAGACGGAGCAAGATGCACTCTCAAAGCTGCAACGAGTATTGGAAGTAGCTGCGGAGTATGGTTTGGAAATTAATTGGAAGAAGGCACACCTGATATGCAAAGAGATTGAGTACCTAGGGCATCTTATCAAAGAAGGGCAGGTACAGCCAAGTCCAGACAAAATTAAGGCAGTAGCATGTTATCCAGAGCCAAGAGATTTTAAACAAGTACAAAGTTTCATTGGATTGACCTCATACTTCCGTAAGTACATACAAGATTATGCACAGATAGCAAGACCCTTAACTGACTTGATGAGAAAAGATGCTAAGTTTGTTTTTGGTCAAGAACAAAGGGAAGCCTTTAACATTTTAAAGATTAAGTTGACGAGTGAACCAGTTTTAAAGATATTCAATCCGAAGTTACACACAGAACTTCACACAGATGCGTCGAGCCAGGCTCTGGCAGGTATACTTATGCAGAGAAGTCAAGATGGAGAACTGCACCCTGTATACTATAGAAGTAGACGTACAAGTGAAGCAGAAAGTCGATATTCAAGCTATGAACTCGAAGCTCTAGCTATTGTGGAATCTGTGAAGAAGTTTCACCATTACCTATTTGGTATTCACTTTAAGATTGTTACAGACTGTCAAGCGTTTGAGCTCACTTTGAAAAAGAAAGATCTGACAGCTAAAGTGGCAAGATGGGTACTACTATTGGACCAGTATGACTATGAGATAGAACATCGACCGGGTGTTAAGATGCCACATGCAGATGCTCTTAGCCGGAATCCATACGTGGCCATTGTGGTAAGCTTGCACGAGAAGATTAGCCAAGCTCAAGAAAAAGATGAGGAGCTCAATGCCATTAAACAGCTGATTTTGAAAGATGGAAATTACAATGACTTTTATGTGCAAAATGACATACTTTACAAAGGTGATCAGCGGCAACTGGTGGTACCTAAGATTATGGAAAAAGAGGTTATCAAGCAGGTACACAGTAATGGCCATTTTGCCATGAGAAAGATGAAAGATGCTATAAGCAAAGATTACTACATAAGAAACATGGACAGGAAGATTGAAGAAGTAATTACAGGTTGTATACCTTGTTTATTAGCTACCAGAAAAGAAGGCAAACAAGAAGGATTTTTGAATCCTATTGCAAAAGAAGGAACGCCACTGCATACGTTGCATTTAGACCACATTGGACCGTTGACTGAAACAAAAAAGCGTTACAATCATATACTGACAGTTGTGGACGCATTCACAAAGTTTGTGTGGCTCTACCCAACGAAGTCAACAACCAGTGCTGAAGTAATTAGCAGGTTGCAATTACAGCAGCAGACATTCGGTAACCCAATAGGCATTATTACCGATAGAGGTACGGCACGAGCGGAGCTTTCCAGAAGTACTGTGAAGATGAGGGTATCCAGCATGTGACTATTACGACTGGAGTAGCCAGGAGTAACGGCCAAGTAGAGAGAATCCATCGTATTATGATACCGATGTTGACCAAGTTATGCATAGAAGATCAGTCTCTATGGTACAAGCACGTGGGACGAGTACAGAGAGCGATAAATAGTACGTATCAGAGAAGCATAGATACCTCACCTTTCCAGCTGTTGACCGGTACTAAGATGAACTGCAAAGAGGATGTAGAAATATTAAACCTGTTGCAAAAAGAAATGATATCCCAGTTTGATGAAGAAAGAGAAATTCTAAGGCATAAGGCCAAAGAACAGATTCAGAAGATCCAAGAGGAAAACAGAAAGAGTTTTAATAAAAAGAGGAAGCAGAGCTCTAAGTATGAAGTAGGCGATCTTGTTGCGATTAAAAGAACACAGTTTGGGCCAGGTCTAAAGATTAAGCCGAAATTCTTAGGACCCTACAAGGTAACTAAGGTGAAGCGTAATGATCGCTACGACGTGGAGAAGCTTTACAGCGGTACGGAGGGGCCGAACAGGACATCTACGGTGGCAGACTTCATGAAGAGGTGGCCTGACGAAGACTGCGAGTAACTGGTAGGATTTTTAACCTTTTATTTTTGATCTTTTGGATGATGGTGATGCACGTAAGATACATTATTTCTCGGTTACATATTTTCATAGCGTGTATTTTAAAGACGGAACCTAAGCGGATAAACCTGATCTCAGTGATCTCACAAATAAGTATTTTTAAGTTAGCTTAAATTTTAAAGATGTCAAAGATCGTTACATAACATAGACTGTTGTTAGAATATTTTTATAAGTTGTTTATTTACGCTGTTACCTTAAATTTCATGTTGCCAAAATGCTGTTATTATGTAAAATGCTATGTTGAGCACAATGTATTTAAGACAGTTGTTGTTTTGTTGGACAACTTTAACGTAAGAAGTTTGTATGATGTGAAGATGAATGAACGGGAATGATATCTGAGGGCAGATATTCTGCAGGACGGCCGAGAATGTAGGATCGGAACGTAAGAAGATGAGTGGAACGGAGCGTACGTGTGAGAGAAGGATGGTAGACGGTGCGAGAGGGACGGGAGAACGATTTGAATGGTGAACGGTGTAAGACGTGGTGTGAAAGAAGTATAACAATTTAGCTGTTGAAAATAAATCTAAATTAACGAAGAAACGCATTTTATTCGGAGGCAATAGAGAATCCCACATTTATGTTTGTTATCCGTTTCATTTTATTTTTTTCAAACTTGCAATGAAATATTGACGTTACCTGCTGACGTCATATTGATAATTATTAGGTCCGGAATGAATGTACTCCTGCAACCTTCATTTATTATCTAATAATATGTTATTACAAATATAAGTCATATTTCCATATTCTAAAGAAATGTATCCATTTTGAATAGTTTGCCATAACCTGAGATAGATGTATGCAGTGACAAGTCTGCACTGCTTTCGTGAGTTGTCAGTCAGTCAGACGTCAAAGCAATCCTTGTCACATATGGATCAAATATTCTTTATAAGTTATAACCAGAGGCCCTATTGTGAACCACGAACGATGTTTTGCCTCTCTCTTTCGCACTTGCAATGTCGAACGTAAGTGTGACAAAGAGGCAAAACTTCGTGCGTAGCTCGCAATAAGCCCTCAGGGCCGCTACCGCGAAATCCGAAATCATCAAATCGAAAGAACTTGTCATGGTCACTCTTATTATACCCTAATTGAAGTGACAGAGAAAGTTCCTTTGCAGCTGTTCAGCGGTAGGTGCCGAAGCTAGCTAGGAAAATACGTTTGCCATTTGGATGGGTGCCTGTCGTGTCGCATAACGTCGATTGTCCTAAAATTTTTTGGCCGAGAATGTTTGGCATAATGTTACATGGCATACTACTTGTTTAGCCTACTTAATTTTGCGCATACACGTTTAAACTACCTACACCATATTTATTCTAATATTGATTACTCGAACGTCAAATGACCTAAAGCATAATAATCCTAATGTTCATTGTAATAAATATTGTTTTCCCTACTACTCGAACTGTCAATTTTCACTGCGCCTACTTTTATCATGTCCGAAATTTCATTAAAAAAGGCATTTTAGTAACAACATGCAAAACATTTGAACAACAGGGTGAATGGTTAAAAAAAAATGTTCAAGTAATAAACCAGGGTAAAACCGACGTGGATTGGTTAGGTTTCGAAGCTAGGGCGGAATGAATGGCTATCTATAAATACTTAAGTATTTTTAATCAATTGTTTACACATCCTCATACTCAACAAAACAAAAAAAGGGGGGACGGGGGGGCGGAGCCCCCCACCAGGGGCTCGGGGGGCGAAGCCACCCGCATTAAAAAAGAAATAATCTGAACCTCCCCTACCTTAACCTGGATAGGTTCGTTAGGTACCTTTTATCCCTTAGAGCGGAAATAGAAGCCCCACGCAGCGGGGCTTCGTCGACCGGTTCCCAGGTCAAAGTTGTTCACTAAAATTCTTTGGATAACAGGGCGAATTATTTAGTAATAGTTAAGTATAAGGAATAAAAAAATATTTTTAAAGTAAGTTAAAGGTAGGTAATCACTTTTAGTACATTAAATAGTAGGAACATCACCATTATGCACAATATTTTTTCGATACATATACATTAGACACGAAAATCATTAGGACAAACAATATTTAGGAACAACCAAGTTAGGATTAACAATTTCGGCGTAACAAAAATATGCGCAACAATGTTTATGCCATTCATTTTTCGGCGTAAAGTTGTTATGCGACATTTTTTTCGAAATAAAAACATTATGCCACCCGATATAGACCCCATTTGGATTGCAAAAACTGCATTCAACGAACTAATTAATTATAGAATGAAAAATTACAGTATTGAAAGTTATTCACATAAAATGTTGGTGCTTAGTTACCATTGAAATAACAACTGCTAAGCAACGGGTGGCGACTTGGCTGCTGACGTATTTGATTGGCAGTGCGTGTAGATATTAATGACAACTGCTTAAATTTGACTGCTTAGTTACCACTGACTTTGTAACCGTTATTGACATTGTGATTAAATAACCGTGTACGTGTTAAAGAAAAACTGGAATGTTAAGATATATGTGACGAACTGAAAGCGTATGTGAAAATGATAACTTAGGTGTTCATATTTTTCTGACGATTTAAGTGTACATGACTTCTTGAACACCTTGCCCGCTCAGGTATATCTGCTGCTGACTGTACACCGTGTCCAATAAGTCCGAATACAGAACAAATATCGAATAAAACAAATGGGCAAAAAGATCCTACAGTTATTATTATGTTTTATGAATGGCACACTTATATACTATATTCACAATAAATATTTTGGAATAACTCCAGCTATAACTTTTTTACCAGCCTCAAACACGTTGCAAACGGATCATACGCGGCACGCACCTTTATCTTCACATTTGACCCCAAATACCCCTGGTAACCTTTTTGAAATGATCTAAGTTCCTGATTTTATAAAAATGTAGTTTTTAAAGCATGTATTACCATTCAAAATAATCTAATACGCCTACACCTGGAGGACTGCATGGCAATTCATGTTTCGGCTAAAAAACCGCCAATTTAGTCTGAAACCACGCTGGAACGCCATTTGCCGTCTGTGCTGGAGCTGCGTCTTGTTAGAACACATGATACTCTTTCCCAAGCACCTTTTTAACTTAAGAGCATTTATCTTCTCCATAAATTTGGTTTTATAGAAAAAAACGTTAATTTTAACGCTTTTATCTAAAAGTACTGAAGGCAGTGTAACTCGCTTCCATACTGCATCCCACGCCATGGTCGATGGTGAGCCCTGGAACCTAGGATCATTTTTCTGATAGCCCGGAATGTGTTCTATACTTGGCACCCACAATCGCCAATTTTGAACACGATAAGTCTCTTCTACCCCATACGGATTCTCGTAATAAAAATTAACTTATCACCTGCGTGCCGAGCAAGTATTTTATTGGCACTTTACACTCTTCTCTTCTTAAACACTGCGGGTATGACACATTCATTGTGATTGTATTTTATTAAGATGAAAATACTCTTTACTTTACATTACTATTTGATAACCTGTGATTCCTGTATTTTTAGAACTGAGGTAAAATATGTGTATTCGAACTTATTGGACAGGGTGTAGGCCCGAGAACGCTTCCTTGAGGCACTCCATGCTAGCAACTCAAGGGACCACACTGATTGGTTTGTGATCTGTTGAGAGGACGTAATTCGGTTAGTTACAATGACCTCCGTTGTTAGTCACTGGCATACGGGGTCCACGATCCTGCAGTGTTATTCACTAAGGAAACCGCCTTGCTGTCAGCGCTGCGGCAGCGTCGAGCCTAAAAATGGTATTCACTAATGTACTTTAAACGACACTAGTGCTCGGCGACGAATGCGGCGTGAGTTGGAACTACATTGCGTCGAGAGTTTGACGTTTAATGTACGAACTTCGTATTCTCTAACGAAAAACAGCGAGGAACTTGCCCACAACCTCGCTCACAGCCTCGATTCCTAATGACAAATAAAACAGCTAGGATTTTAGACAAGGCTGTCTCGACGTCGAGCTTGTTGACGAACGCAGCGTCGAATGTGTGAATACGAGAATAGCATAGCTGAAGCCTACCGTAAATAGTGAAATTCGTAAATTTCATAAAAATCTAATCAAACCCTTGTCTTATTTATCAGTATCTGGCGAGGTGATCAGGATATTGTCTGATATATCAGACTACGGCGGTTAAAATGTTAAATGTCATTTTAACGTCAGTTACTGTCATTAACGTAACGTTCTCTTTGGTCATCTGTTATCAGCGGGCCTACCGCGAATTTCGAAAATCGTAATTAGCATCTGTCTCTGTCATTCCAAAGAAGGCGTCAAATGAGTGAGAGATACAGACGCTCGATATTGTCGATTTTCGAAGTTCGCGGTAGAAGACTAGCTGCCTATCAACGCGGTTTAATTCAAACCACAAATTTCAAGGAATGAATATTTTTATTGTGCTTGTGCAGTGATGCTATTAGCAAGAAAGAACAAAGTAAGAAATCTGAGTTACGCGAGAAATTTCCTCCACAGGTCTAAAAAGAAGTTCTGTATGTTTGCATGACCGGTATTATTGTGTAAAATTTAATATTTCACAAATTTATTTACAATTTACCTACATTGCGTTGAGTATACGTTTCCAAACACTTGTTAACAAAACAAAACTTCCCCGTTCCTAATTATAAATAACAAGAGCTATTAAATTGTTGAAGCTATCCGACATATCAAACATTATACCAGCATGCCAGATAATCTGGTCCCTATCTGATGAAACACGCGATCTGTAGTCTATTTAAGAGTGCGTTTGTCGTTCCACCGTAACAAAGAAATTTTGAAGAGATGTTCTACTCGTATCTGCTGTTCCTGTTTTTGATTGGTGTTGGCTGCGATGATGTAGTGGATCCAGATGCTTTAGATGTAAGTTCAGATTCCTCCTATCTATTTTATTACTCTTGTTTTATTGGCCGCATGGTAATGGCAGTATAAGAAT
Organism: Thaumatotibia leucotreta; assembly: GCA_025490895.1. Classification (NCBI taxonomy): domain Eukaryota; kingdom Metazoa; phylum Arthropoda; class Insecta; order Lepidoptera; family Tortricidae; genus Thaumatotibia; species Thaumatotibia leucotreta. The sequence goes on from JALPQI010002391.1 coordinate 51,600, forward strand.
ACATTAATCACCGCCTCAACTGTTAAGTCTTGCGGGCTCAACTCTTTGACGTAAGAGTCGATTAAGGAATTGAAGTGTCACTAACCATCCTTGGGCCGTAAGGTGACGGCAGTAAGAATGCATTTGTGACCACCCCAACTCTTCCCGCGGGCATCGTAAGAGCCAACTAAGGGGTTGAAGTGTCACTGACCATTCTTTCATAGAAGATTGATGATGGGCAGCAGCGTCATTATAGTGGAGATTCTACTGCGAACGCCCAACCGCTTCCCACTTATTGGAAAAATCCTACTGTTTTTAGATCTAGTAAAAACCTATTCATTTCAAATCTGTACAACACTACAAACTTTTAGAGGAATGCTCATCTTGACATCCACCTTTATAGGCAGAATTCGTGCTAAACTTCAACTCTCCGGTCTACGTGTGTTCTGATCCAGCCAGCCAGTCCTTCGTGGACGCGTCTGCCGTAGAAGTCGAGAGATACAATGAAACCACTTCATTTATGACAGGCCCTATACACTTTCTTAAAGGGTTCGACGATCAGACTATGGTAAGTGCAATTCGGTAGGTACAGCTACTTTAAACTTGTGGAAGAAGGCAGTGTTTCTAATATAGTCAGCGATGATCGGTGATAGAAGGAAACGGATAAAAGACTACGCTCCCGGACTATGCTCCCGTGTATGTAAAAGAGCCAAAGAGCGATTAAGTGTATCTCCGCGATGAACTATAAAATATTGTGCCTTATTTATTACACAAGAGCGACAATTTTTTATTCGTTTCTATCGCTGATAGCACATCGCTTAGGTAAGGCTTTGCCTGCTACTCTGAGTCCTAAACCCACACCGACAACAGGAATGTAATCATTTATTTTCTGGCCACAAAGTACTTATACATAATATATAAATTCGACTGTATCTAATGCTGCGTCGTGACGGCAGTAGAGAGGACGACTACATTTATCTCCAGTCCAAGTCTAACCGATGCTTGTCATTACATTAGTCACTGAGCAGTCGTTTACGGAGAATAAGCGTTGGTGGCTCGGTGGTTTAGACCTTTGACTTTCAATCCGGAGGTCGTGGGTTCAAATCCTGGCTCGTATCAATGAGTTTTTCCGAAACTTATGTACGGAATATCAGATGATATTTACCATTAGCTTTCGTTGAAGGAAAACATCGTGAGGAAACCTACATATATCCGCGAAGAAATTCAAAGGTGTATGTGAAATTCCCAACCCACTTAGGGCCAGCGTCTCATATATGAGAGGAGGCCTGTACCCAGCCACGACACGATATAGGCTAAAATATTATATTATTATTATAAATGATGATCAGAAGCATCATCATAGTTGACACATTACTGCGATTGTCCATCCGCTAGTCCAACATGCAGCGTGACGATTATGGTGGCGATATTTACCTCCTAACTCCTAGTGCGTCCAACTATGCGTTAATAAAAGAAGCCTAAACATCAGTTACAGGGGTTAGGATGATGATCTAATCCAGTTCTTCATTTCAGGTAGAAATAGTAGTGGCGCGAGAAATTAACGGCCGATACGAGATGGTGATATCCCACGATATATGCGACGTCTGTAGTGAGTTCGGAAATGAGGGAAGTCTGTACTCAAAATATTTAAGCTATTTCGGGTTCCCTACGACATGCCCGTTTCCTCCTGTAAGTATTATGCTATTTATTGATGGCTGCGAACCACGACGTTGCCTCTCTGTTGCACTTATGAATTCGTTCGTCAATATAACAGGGTGGCAACATGTCGACCGTGGTTTGCGGTAGGCTGAGCAGGCTTCGCACAGGATTAGTGCGACAATATGTCGCCGCGAGATAAACTATCCATCCCTCTTTTATTCAAATAGTTAGTAGAAGATGGGAAATTTATCTCGCGGCGACATACTGACATACCAATCATGTGCTAAGCATACAGGACTGCTACGGCGAATACCAAAGTTCGTGACAGAAAGAAAGAAGAGTGACAGAGAAAAATCCCCGAAAATTCTGGATTCCGTTTCGCGGTAGGGCTGCTGACTATACTATAGGGGAAGGGGAAGCAATTTGTCAGTGAAGTAGTTCCACGTAAAATTTTCATTACTTTTTACTTTCACAAAATTAAAACATAATAATAAATATAACGTTTGCAACATTTTCATTTGCTTTCGACGCAAAAATGACAAATCCTGTAATGTTTCCGACGTCTAATACGGGTTTGAAGCCGTCGATTGTAAAACTTACGTTAGCTACCAAACTGCGGCCATACCGCGAACTTCGTAATCCGCAAATTTCGAGGATTTGTCTCTCACTCTAATGACGCCTTCGTTGGCGGTACTATGCCAGGCCAGGCGGTACCGCGAAAATCGAAATTCGTAAATTTCGAGGATTTTTCTCTGTCACTCAAACGAAGTGACAAATCCTCGAAATTTACGAACTTCGTTCGTTTCGTAGGGCCGCTGTATACAATTTGGTACCAACAACCGTCAAGATGACATGCAGGGTGACTTGTCGAGTTGTCGTCTACCGTCTAAAGGCTCGGTCAGACACGCACATTTTGAGAGCGTCACGTGAGGGGAGAAGAGCTGTGCTGTGTGAGAAGAAAACGGTAGCCGTACCATGAGCTGCGAAGTAAAAGTAAGTTGCCGATTTCTAAGAATGAACGTTTCACAGTTTAGAAATGAGCCTTATTTACCTATATGACGTTAAGTCTATCGAAAGGTGAGTCTTACCCTCATATTCATCAGCATTAACTGTCAAAAGTTCATTCTTACATCTCGCAGACTACTTATATATGGGTGAGTACGAATATGGTACGGCTACTACGGCACTCGCTGATGAGGTCTCAAATCGCGCATGTCTCGAGACTCTCGATCAACCTTTATATGGGCTTAAGTGATCAATATTTCCAGGGTCAATACCAGGTTCACGATCTTACGGCGGACAATGATGACCTCCCCATCAACGGGGGCACGGCTGGACGCTACCAGGTCACCATCAACTTGTCTCACAATCCGGATGGGACTTGCAAGAACCAGAAAACATTCCTGGCATGTCTGATGCTTGATTTTATTATTGAACAGCTCTAAACATGTGTCTTTTATTTTTATTCCCTTTCTAGCGTTTGGGAGTTTTGCAAAAAAAAATCCCGAAACGCTGATTTTCCCAGAACGTGGTTGGGCTCATTCAAATCAGAATCACGAGCTGATTCGATCTAGATTATAAAAAAGAGTATCCTAAAAAAATCCATTACGTCACATTTTTTGTAGGTATCACTTACTACGAGCATCACATAACGCAAACTCACATTTTTCTACGAGTAGTTTGGGTCTTTGTTTTTTAATATTATGTAATATTTATTTATAATTCAGGCAAACAGTTGAAAAACAACTGATTTAATCCCGTATTTCAGCCCGTATCCTGATATCCTCTTTTAGGTTGATCTCATATTAATATTTTTATCAATGTTTAGGTTGGGTGCTGAAACTACTTCCTCTGGTATATAGTTACTAGATAAAATTGTGATTCTGATTCGAATGAGTCCAAGCACGTCCAGATCTGGAAGAATCAGATTTTCAAGATTTTTTTTCATAAAACGCCCATTTCCCTTTTCAACGCTTTGCGTTGCGTCAAAATTATGGTCTACATTACACGAAAACATCTCGAATAGCGATTGTAAACCGTAATGCCGCGCTCCATTCGTCAGCGAATCGCGGTGCGAAGCTGCGAACGCTAGTGTGGAGTCTATTCAGCAGTGCGATTTCAGCGTAAGCTACACACTCGCTTTCGCGGAATCGCGCCGCTATTTAATTGTTGCAGGACAATTAATTGGATAGCCTCTTCCGTAATATTTTCCAGACTTAAATAAATAATAATAAATATTTTTGGACATCTTTACACAAATCGACCTAGTCCCACGGTAAGCTCAATTAAGGCTTGTGATGTGGGTACCAGGCGACGATATATATAATAGATATATACATATAGATACTTAAATACATAGACAGCCATGACCAAGGAACAAATATTTGTGATAAATAAATACACAAATAATGCCCTCGCCGGGATTCGAACCCGGAACCTCCAGCTTCGTAGGCAGGGTCACTCCAACTAGGCTACGGAGACTTGCATTATGAAAACATCAAACACGCTTAATACTGTTGGTTGATGTTCAAGTGGTGACCAAGTAAGGTGACATAGAGAACACTCGTCTTTCTGAAAGTCAGAATGGCGGGTGCGCCTTTAGATTGTAATACTTTATTTGTGAAGGGGTACAAATTTTTTTTGAAGCGGGTACTATGAATGCAAGTACATTGTAATTTTTATAAGTATCTATAGTACTTACAGTCCGGCGGTCCTATAGTAGTATATTTGCGAAGGCACACCCGCTATTCCGACTCCCACTATTTTATCAAAAAAATTCCAAGTTGGATGGAACTATACTCGAATTTTTAATTCAAGACCAAAAAGCTATGTGGTCACTGCAATTGAATGTGTTTACATTATTCATATTTTCCAAAATCACTCAACGACGAATTCATTTATTGGTACTTTTAATAATCTTTTTAGAATAAGTAATTTTAGATATAAAATTTTACACAGTTATCAGATCAGGCACACTGATAAAAAATATACAGGGTGTAAGTCTAATACGGGCGAAGCTCTAAACGGGTGTTAGTTTACGACATAATAAGTACATTCAAATAACTTTTACTTAAAATTAGAGCAACAAAATTTTCCATACAAAATCATTCGGCGCGCAATGTAGAGCAACATACGCGAGTTAAAGACTCGATGACAGCTAATTTCAAAAGCTGATGACATAACTGCCATATCAACAATAACAAATGTTCGCACCTACATTGCTGCTCCGATAATCTTAAAAAAATTCTTAGGGGTCATAATTAAGAGTAACTTTAAAGAAACCTTGCAATCCATGATTACACTAATGAATCCCATGCTTGGTTTAATTGATCGCCCGTATTAGACTTACACACTGTATATTCGTGACTTTTACGATTATATATTTGTTCGCGATATTTAACAAAAAGATAAAGATAAATAATATTCATTATAAAAGTATTTTATATAGTTAACCCTTAACCCTTTCCTATTCCTTGCTTTTTCTAGAGACTATATTGTACAGACAAAAATGCAATTCATAAAAAATTCAAACATTAAGACATCTTATTAAGATCATTACGGAAAAGTGCCATTTCGGCCATTATTTAAGACTGAGCGCTAAGATTGTGAGCTCATGACCAAACTTGTTCACAGTGAGAGACTAATTGAATTTAAACTTTCGTGAGGCGAACCTAGTAACTATAAATAGAATTAAACGGATAAACTCACGTGTACTCGTATTTAGTCACTACGCGCAACATGTTTCGGAGAATCTAGATCTCCATTATCAAGCACTGAGCCTGCGTTAACGCCTCGTGAAAAGTCGCGAATTGGGAGGGGGCGTACTGATGCTCGCCGCGCAGCTCGCTGGTCCCGTTGAGATAAAATCGGTTGAGGGTTGTCAAACGCTGGCACTGATGTCATGTCCGACTTATTAGACACATAAAATATGTATAATTTTATTTACTTAGATTTAAAGTATTGTTAAGGACCGCCAAGCCCCTGCAAAAAATCTCCAGGCAACGCACCACCGCAAACTCATTAAAAAGACTTCGTAAGGAATGGACTGCAGACGCGCTGCGATGCGCTCACAAGTGGGGAGCAGCCTCACGGTTTATAATCGCTATACGAGATACCTACTAATGTAATGTAGACCATATTTTGAGATTTTGACGCGTCGCAAAGCGTTGAAAAGGTAAATGGTAGAAGGGAACTACAAACAATAAGACATGTGATGAATGTTTTCTGGTTTCGCAAGTCCCGTTTGGATTGTGTAGCAAGTTCATTTTCACCCAGTAGCCGCTCAGTCGTGCCCCCGTTGATGGGGGAGATCATCACTGTCCGCTGTAAAGTCATGAACCTAGTAACCTAGTATAGTCTATGGAAATATTGGTCACTTAAACCACAGAATATAATATATAAAGTACTTAAGCCCGTAAATAGGCTGGGCCGCTCCGCGAGCCCACTGCGGAATCGACTCCACGCTCGCATTCGTGGCTTCGCGCCGCTATTCGCTTAAGAGTAGGGAGGGAGTGACGTTCTATAAAACACATGGGATTTGGGACCGCGTGCCTGCTAACGCGAACACCGAATTTCGTAAATTTCGGGGATTTGTGTGAAACGGGTATAAACTAGGGGCATTCTGTATTATAAATATCGAAAAACCAACTACAGAACCCTACACTAAGCATGGTCAAATGTCTATTTATCGTTTGTCGAAGATTTTTTTTTCGAGGCACCTCTAGGTCTGACGGCTTATTACAGCTTGGCAAAAAAGAGTAGAAATTAAAAGTAGCAACATCGTAGTATCGTCCCTTTCAAATCAATATGCGTGAGAAAACGGGACGACACTACAATGTTGCCACTTTTTAATTTCTACTCTTTTTTTGTCAGGCTGTAGTTTTGCTGCGCACGCGACGCAATGGCCATAAAAATGGGATTATTGATTACCGTCATTGAACATCTATCATATTATACATCCATAGAACAAGTACCTATAGTCTTTTTCGAAAGGAATATTGTGGAACTACGAAATATAAATAAGTGAAACCGGTATCTAGATATAATAAGAGGTATAAATATAGTACTACTACTGTACTTTATAGTAATTCTATACTGTAGATATTACTATTCTTTAGTTAAAAGTAAAATAAAAACCGCCCAAGAGCATGTCGGGCCATGCTCTTGGCATATACTGGAGCCTTTTTGAATAACTACGGAGCCCTATACTGATAGGGATATGTTAGATTATGTTAAAAATAGTTTTATTTTAAGGTATTCTATAAGCCCTCTTATTTAGGATTTTTTTCTCAAGTTAGAGGGACAATTTTAAGTTTTATTTCCGAAAATATTTACTTTAAGGAAAAACCTTTATTTTTAGACCCTTATTCTTTTTAAGAGATCTATTCAATGATACCACACTATAAGATTACAACAAATGAAAAAATCATCCCCACTTCAGCAGTTGGGGACGGAAACCGATTTTTTTTTTATTCTATCACAATTTTTCGGCATAGTTATACCAAATTGCAGATCTATTTAGTACTAACGGCCACAGAGCTATGCTGTGGACAGACGGACAGACGGACATGGCGAAACTATAAGGGATCCTTGTTTACTACGCAACCCTAAAAAAGGTAAACAAATATAGCTGTCTTTCCATAGCAGACACGCAGATATATTTTTACGTTATTATTAATAAAAAGCAAACATTTTTACAAAAAATGTTAGTGGACTTACGGTTTAAGCTTTTAAGTTGATGATAAAACTAAGATTGTGTTCTGAAAGTGCGTGATTATGAAATAATGCAAGTTTGCAAATTCGTTTACCTTTTTTTTTACTTTTAACTGACTAATGATATAGACGCCGGGTAACCTAACTCTGCAGACTGTATTCGAATAGAGACACAAAGCCTGCTAAGTTAGGTTTCCAGGCAAAGAAAGTTTTGTGCTTTTCTCCTTGCAAAGAAACTCACGTTCCACATTCTATTTAGTTCCTCGGGAGAGGCTCAGTGGCTCTACCGATACTTCGATATCCGCAAATTTCGAGGATCTGTCTCTCTCACTCTAAGAGTGACAGAAAAATCCTCGAAATTTACAAATTTCGACTTTCATGGTGGTTGGCCAGCATTTATGCGGCTGAAGTGACCGATATTTTCAGGGTCTATACCAGGTCCGTGGTCTAACAGTGGACAATGATGACATGTCCATCAGCGGAGACACGGCTGGGCACTACCGGATGACCATCACCTTATACCACGACTCGGACGGGACTTGCATGGATCAGAAAACATTCCTCGCATGTGTAATGATAAATTTTATTATTGAACAGTTCTAAATATAACAAGTTTATTATTTGTAGTTAATTTCTAGTATTTGCCTATTCACTGCTTAGCTTCGCTTCAAAATATGACAAATACCTCGAAAGCTATTATAAACCCTAATGGCCTAGACATTGGTCTAATGGTGCAAAACCAGAGAATGCTCATTCTATACCCCACTCTACGACATCAACGAATTTCGACGAATTACGTTTTGTGTAGCGAACGAATTTCGTAGATTGGGGATAGAATGAGCATTCGCTCGTTTGGTGTAAATCCACCTTAAGGCGATCGGCGGCTCGGAGGACCAAACGTGCGGGAGGGAGTTCCGATATCAGCCTCTTGCTCCAACTTATGGATTCGCTCGCCGCCGGTCGCCTTAGACCAATGTCGTGACCAGGCCATAAGGCTGCTCTCCACTCGTGGGCGAATCGCGGCCCTTAGGAATGCGGAGTCAATTCACGATTAGGGAGCGGCTTTTGTATATTAACCGGACTTGGTGGCCTTAAGTCCGGTTAATATACAAAGCACCTGCTGCAATGCTCAAAAAATGGTGACAGTACGGAATCGCAGTAACGCATCGTATCTGTAACGATTTTTCCGCATGGCCCCCAGACCGCTGATCAAAAACGGTGACGACAGAGTTAATGTATGTATGTAATCATCAAATAAAACCCAGAAAAACTACTTCCTACAATTTTATTGCCAAAATAACTTCTAGTCGCTACTATTTGGCTCATTGACATTATCATCCCTACTGGACTCGTAGAACACCTCTTTAGGACTGTCGCGTCTCCCTTGTTTTCCTTCATCAGAACTAGAACTAGAAGATGCATCTCTCAACGACTTTGCAGGTTTTTCTTTCTTACTCTTCTTTGTTTCCTCTGAACTGGAACTTTCTTTCTTTTCCTGTGATTTTGCCTTTTCCGCCGATTTATCTTTTGTTTTATTATGTTTCTTTTCTTTTTTCTTTTCACTGCTTGAACTAGATTCAGATGACTTTTCCTTTTTCTTGCTGCAATGCAAATGAGAATTTCAGTTAGCATATCGGTAGCATTTGAGCTTACATGTCTTGCTTAAATTATTATGGGTTCATACCGTATCTTGTATGTGTTCAAGACCAGCGTTTTATCTTTATTTAACACTATACTTAATACACATTTTTGATTAACAGCTCTTAGAAATTTAAATACTTACGATTCTCTTAAAGTTTCCTTTGACTCCGCACTGAAACGACACATTTATTAATTATTAGTATGACTTGAAACGGGACATTTAATATATAAATTGTAATTATTGAGCACCCCACATTTCGGCACTTTTGCAAATGCTATCTTCAAGGAGTAACTAAATATTATTTTAGACTTTGTTAAGGCTACAAACCCAATCACAATCACAACAAAAGGACAATATATATCTTCTTAAAGCACATATCCCTTAACATAAAGAATTTTGACTTACCTAGCATCGTCATCATCATCATCATCCCTGTCATCATCATTATCATTCCTATCATTGTCATTGCTGAAATAAATTACAGGGTTAAATAATTTTGTTTACCATATAATTATATAGGCAGTTAGGTACTGTCTATAGAGGTATTTATTAAACACTTTTTAATTTATTTTCATGTAATATAACTTACTCGTCATCATCATCATCCTTCTTATCGTCGTCATCTCTGTAACAAAGAAAATATAAAAATAAATTTAAGATCAAACGTTGATTTCATATTCGAGTTTTTACTAAGCAAGCAAATAGGTAATTTTATTGGATTGCTTTTAAAATCTGTTCAAGTACATGCTGTTGGCAGCGATATTGTCTCACACAGATCAACTTGTCAGGTCTAAATAAGTACCGGCACTTACTCTTTTACGTTATCCCAATTGACCGTCCATTCTTCATGTGTGATGCCCGTACGGAACACTCTTCTACAGGTCTCCCTGAAATTTGTCAGTTATAATTTAAAAAATGCAACATTAGGTACGTGCTAGATAGTATTTATAATATCTACAGTCACTATTCTGAGGTTTTGTGTCATGTCATAAAATCGCTAAATATACTAAATCAAATGATTTATTGAAAAACAGAGAAATGTGCAGTTTACAAGGAATATAATATTTCCGTAGCACAATATTCGGAGGTCACTATGGTTGCGGGACCATGCTTATTGGTTCCTGAAACAGATCTATATACTGAATGTAAAGCAGCTTTTTCTATGCAAAATATTGGTGATATGTTTAAGGACCAATAACAGTATCATATTCTTATTCATCTTATGAAAGAAAAATTAAATTAATTATACACGACTTTAACTGGCTCTGTAACAAAAATCGATTTAAAATTCTTCAAATAGAAATAAATATTATTTTAGTTTGATTGAGTTTTAATAGAGGTTTGCATTATTTATAAGAGAACATTGAAGACTGTCTTTTACAAAACATCCACTTCCCTCGTAAGTCTGCCAAATATTTAAATGGATCAGGTAATTTCGCATGACCCTTAAAATGAATCTTTATGATCCACATAAATACATGGTGGTGAGGTGGTAAGTGGTGGATGGGCCATTTTTTTCAAAATTGTCCATCCCACTTTTTTTTTTTTTATATGAATCTCAGAATCGTGAGCTCTTTCGATTCTAATAGGAGAAAAAAATTGACCCAAAATTCAAATACATTTTTTGAGCTTTCCATGTTGTTACTGCCATATAAAATGTATGAAAAAATTGTAACGGAACGGAATAAAAACCTTGAGAAACAATTTTATTCTATAAGGATCGAAAGAGCTTGCGATTCTAGTGGAAATGATATTAAAAGCTCAAAATCCAAAAAAAAATTGGGGTAGCAAATTTGAAAAAAAAGACCCAAATGTGATAATTAAGGTTCATAATATTAAGACATACTCCGTATCCTTATAAATGGAGCACGATATGAACTGCCGGTTCTTAAAGACGGACGTATAGAGGAAGGGCCCATGGCAGCTGTGAGTCTTGGGGTCGATCTTGCACGCAGAGATGACGCCGATCACTCGCTCCTTGGATTGGTATTTTACGATCAGCGGTCCACCGTGGTCGTTCTGGTGACGAAGTTGTTCATGTCAAATTCGTATTTTTATGGACTACGAACAAATAAAACATGGAAGCCGCTCGCAACACTAAATTGACCTACAAAAACGATCCTGAATTTTAGTTGACAACTCCTCAATGCATCACGGTACTTAATGAATTTCAATATCAACCTATAAAAACGTAAACCGCCACTTGAAAAAAGTTTTGATTGGCTTTATTATATAAACATTGTCAAAGATGTTGTGCCGAAATATGCGCGGTGTTTAGAAAAGCGCTATGTCCTACCCTTCTTGGCACAATGGAACGATTGATTTTTGGGGCATATTTGAGCTGGCGTGCCTCCATGTTATATAATTACAATATTTACAATATATGGTCGCAGTTTATGGTGCATTGAGGGCTGATAGGTACCAAATTTTGACTATGCCGATTCCCGGACTGCTACGATAGAGTGATTCAGACACATTGGAAAAATACTGTAGGGAAAGCGTTCGTTTCGTAAGTTTTTAGTTTGATTGATTAATTCTATAAATAACTATTCAGGATAATAAAAGAGGTATACCTAGGCTAATAGGTAGATCAATAGAAAAGCCAAACATAAAAAACTGTTTTCTTGATTTATGTAATTTAAATTGACCAAGATGCTCATGTTTTTAGGGTTCCGTAGCTCAAAAGGAAAAAAAAAAGAACGCTTGTAGGATCACTCGCGTGTCTGTCTGTCCCTCTTTTACAGCCGGTTTGCTCCAAAACTATTGGACTGATTGTTGGTGCATTCCACCAGAATGTCGGGTACGTGATGCCGTTGTTCGTGTAGGTACATTATAAGAAAGTTACGAATAGGATTTTTGGTGAATCTTAATTTTATAACTGGGTGTTTGTATTTATAGAGAATTCTCGCACTTTCCATATATTTCTAAGGTAGCTGTCTATGACCGCCACGTTCCCGACAAAGTAGACTTTTTCGAGGAATGCACCTTGTTACACTTGTAAGGGTTCCTTTTTTAGAAACCTAATGTGAGGAGCGCTAGAACGAGTCTCTTTGCGTTTGTTGACTTCTAGTACCTGAACAATGTATTATTTTACCTCACAAAATCCTCCAGCACTCGCCGATCGCCTTGCTGTGTAGTCGTCAGGGTCTTGCAAGTGCCTTCCTAAGTCTATCTCCTCCGCTCTTTTAGATTCTTCTACCTGTGTTCTTCTAGCGTCATCTACATCTGTGCAGTTAGCGTATCTTTTCTAAAAGCAAAGAAATATATTCAAAACGGTCCTGTAGAAAAAATCGTATTCCTGATACTAATGCTGCGTTGGTGGTCGTTGGTTTTTATTTCTGTCAATGAAGCCATACACCATTGGTCGAAAAACGTCCTCCAAAGTTGTTTTAAATAACAAAATGCATAGGCACTTACGTCACAAATCTCACTCAGTCTCTTCATAATGTCCTTCGTGCAAATCATGTATTGTTGGATGATGCTCCTGAACCTCGAAGACCATTTCTTCGCGCAATGCTCGTTGTCCATGATACAAACTCTTGCTTCCTGGAGACACTTAGCGTTGTCTGGAATATGCACCGATTTTTGACGTCTATAGACACCCTGTAATATATACCAATATTTAATATGCATGAACGTTACCGTAACCGTCCATGTATGTCCCAGCTATTCGCTTGGATCATTTAGTTTAGAGAATTTCTGAATCATATTTTTTTCGAGTAATCAAAAACATTAGAATACCTTATGATTATGACGTACATAAATATTAAATGTTGCAATGGACGGAAAAGGAAAGGTATATTACATTATATCCAATAAGCCTATCGAAACCCTTGCTTTATCTGTAATCCACAAACACTTCCTTTGAAAAATCTAATTTGAATAATATACCTACCCTAATGAAACTTCTTTTATTAAAGATCTGTTAAACTGACTTGACATCGTATGCTGTAAAAATAATCATGAGAAAATACCTCTCTAAAGTTACTGCCACTGCCCCATCCAGCGATCCATCCCTTCGTTCCCGGTTTCTCAAGATCTCGGCTGACGTTGTTGTAGCAGATATGATCAGCGGCAAATTCACAGCCTTTCTCTATAACTCCGAACTTGAAGGGCTTGTTCACTTTCACGATGGCAATATCATTGGAGGACCACTTGATGCTGTCTTGGAAGTCGAACTTGTAGTCTGAACAAATGATGGTTAATAAAGATAAAGTTTGTTTTTTCAAATCGTATTACATCACTTAAAGTTTTGATAGGAATAAACATGCAAGATGTTTCAATTCAAGTCACAACTGTCAAGGCAACCAACCCTGGTGTATACTACTCTTTGGACAGTCAGGTGGTGATTGATCGTTTGGTCATCAAAGGACTTTTAAGTAGCCAGCTAAGAATTATTTTAATTGTATAATAAAAATACCTGAAATGTAAACAAAAAAGATACTTGTATCTTACTTTTAGGAATGCACTTCCAGACGACCTTCCTTCGGTTGTTACAAGCACATTGGTCGTTCTTGTAGTCAAAGCTATCTACAAACTTGGTGGTGCCGGATACTATGTAGAAATGTTCAGCATCTTCAACGCAGGCTGCTGAGGTTAGAACGTAGTATCGTTCAACGATGACACCTCCGCAGAGCCAGCCTCGGTATTTGTGTGCTTTGGCAGATTCTTTTGTTAGTTGGAGGTAGACCTGACCAAAATATTAACAGATTCAGCGAACCGGGTTACGCACGTATTTAAAACATGTCGAGCAATCATCGACTTAAATATGTGAGTAACCCGGTTCGATAATATTTTAATAGATTCAGACAGTGCCTCGAATTGCCTCAAGATCGAAGCGATTTTGATATTCCTCTATCAAATTTGTACCCACTTTAATTTATTAAGATAAAAAGGTAGCTGCCTAATTCGGTACCTCCGTACTATCCGGATTCACATACCTATAATTCATTGTCATTGCTTTCAAATCTTAATGCGCGTTTGGTTCTATAAAAACCGTCAAATAGTTTGTAAGATAGTAGGTAGGTATGTTATACAATCTAATACAACTAAGCTTAACCCTATCCTAAACTTATTAGATAAGTCTAACCCTTTACTTAAACCCGCTCCGCGCTTCTCCCGACACAGGTGCTCATTACGCCCGCCGCGTTTCCACGTTGAACCACAATGGACCACCTCTGCAGCAGGAAACACCCGGAGCGAGGATCGTGATCAGTGATCACTGATCACCATGCAATTTAATTATATTCATGTACTTAGAACTACTTTCCTCAATTATTTAGTAAATGTTATAATTACTTCCTATCAACCCAACTACGGAAATACTAATTGATAATCTAATAAGACCTAAAATATAATTACCATGTACGGCCGCTTGCCTTTTGGAGTACTTTTACTGTACAGAATCCTCCTAGTGTCTACTGCAGTAGTATTTTCGTATTCCCACCCAACGTCATCGTGGTCTATAACATTCTCAGTATCATTCTTCTGTTGTTTAACATTATGTTTTCTATGGTGTTTCCTGGATTTGGAGTGCTTATTGTTTTTTTTCGATCTACTACCGTGTTTTCTATGTTTATCATGCTTCTCGTGACTTTCATGTTTTTTGTGGTCGCCATGTTTCTCGTGTACTTCATGGCTTTTGCTATCATGTTTTTCAGTATTTTTGACTGATTTGTGTTTTTTATGTTTCTCGTGACTCTCTTCGTGTTTTTCTTGTCTTTCATCACTACTGCTTTTAGCGTCGCTTTTCGTTTTGCTATGTTTTTCTTTACTTGCGACTTTATCTTTTTTCTCATTGCTCGTGGGTCCGTCTTCTTTTGGTACGGAAAGCGCTAGACCTAAAGATAATTTCATGTTATGAAGACCATTATAGTAGTAATTAATTATACATTTCTTACCTTATTTATAATCCATATCTTTAATAGTCCTATTAATGTTATTAGATACAGACTCCGGAATCTTGCTACTTATTACATATTTTTTCAGTGCTTAGCTTAAATATCAGCTCAGAATTGGGAAATTTTGCTCGCGTGGGATAATACCAAGGCAAAAATTTGTAGGAATGGCGACAGTTTTTAATCTGGCTGGTAAAATCCTATGTTTAAATGTTTAAATGTCCTATGTTTAAGTCCTGCGTATGTGTTAAAATAAAACTTTTTGTGAATAAATTACTTTTTCTTTCTTTCTTTCTTTCTAAATAACATACCTATTAAAAGAGCCAAAGATATTAGAAGCAGTATTCTGGCCATGGTCACGGAAAGGTGGTCCTAAGCTGGCCAGAATTTCGTCCGAAATGATCAATTAAAAATAAAAAACAATTATCTGATTATACTTTTAGATGTTTTTTTATTGGTTCAATTTAATTATTTCATTTCCTGGATGTAACTAAGCAATTTTGTTTTCAATTATCAATACAATTTTCTGGGAGTTGATTAATTTTTGTGTAACTTATGAAATGTTACTATGTTTTATTATCTAAGGGTAAACTTTATCTTGTTGCCAACTAGTTTCTTGCAGAAATTGTATGAAGTTGTACTATGTACATAGGCTTACCGCTTACATAATTCATTTTACTCATCTAATTTGCTGTCAGAGTGTAGATCGGGTTCAACCCATGTTTTGTTATTTATCCAATATGTTACTGCACCAGAACCAAATATTAGCAATAAATGCTATCACAAACTTTTATAAAATAAAAATGGTACTATACTCAATTTCCGGCCTTTTAAATGTATGAATTAAGATATTCTGTAATATAAAACAGTCATTACATGATGAATTTAACTAACGTTAAAATAAAACTTTTTCTTTTCTAAATTTACTTTGAGACTTCATTACAAATGCACAAATATATGCTGTCGTTTTTTATATTCTTTAAAAGGAGTAAGCACCCATGCTTACTGCGATAGTTAGTCTACCTACTTATAATTTGTAATCTGTGTTTACCATAGTGACGGTGTTTCTATTTAGCATTGGTTGTAAAATGACGATATACAACTCGATATATCATGTTTATTCCAATAATCATCGTCTTGCAATTCGTTTCACATTCATTGACTAACAAAATGGCTTTCTTTTGATTCCTAAACCCATCTTGGTATAGAACTTACGTGTTATAAGTATTTGCACTAATCAATAAAACGCTCTTAACTTATCGTAATGTTTATTGCAAAATATCACCCAACCTAATTATGACTCCCGAATTAAGAGGTGGTGGTCGCATTGGGTATCCTCTCCTGAGCTCTGACCACGTATCCTCTGTTAGGGTACACCTTGTCAGGCTGACGAGGTGGCACGACGGGGACGCTTGGTTCCTTCGGCTCGTATTTACCTTCATTCTTGACAGGGTGGTCCAACTCATTATTTGCTGGCCTGGAAGAAGTAAAAGCAGAGAATTAGTTCTGTGTCTCTAGTGAAAATGAGTATATCTCACCGGACATTTTGGAAAACGGTGTATATAATTTTCACAAGACTCGGGGGAGTTATACCTTTTTAACAAGGCCACAGAGTTAGGAATACTTTAAAGACCTATTGTATGTTTAATGAACTTATGGTTTTTGGATTGATTATACTATCTGAACTAATTAAACTAGTTACGGATCCACCAAATGTAAAACTGGAAACAGGCTTAATAGGGTACCTCTGAAACATTATTCAGTTTTGATAAATGACCAACTTAAATACAAATAAATAACAGAGTAGTAGTAAGTACCCGTCTTCATGATTTTTCCACGTTATTGATTTTTCTGTGTGTGTCACGCCAGACCTAAATTGTCTTCGGCATTTGGGTCTGCAAAACAAAAAAAAATGAATTATGAATTATATTATAATAATTATTGTGTTCTATGAAATAAGTTGACACCAAATGAGAAATGGTTTTGTCGAGGACATATCTGATGAATTGCTAGAGTAAGTTAACAATCGTAGCATAGTTATGTGAAAAATCGTAACGAACGTGGTTTAAATCCTAGATATTGGGTTTGTTTCTCTCCATTTTCAGAAAAGTTATATTAAAAAAAAAGAGTTTTTAGACGCGTGTAGTCATAGAATTAAAATTTAGGACACATCACACACATCATCAGCCTATGTTAGTCCACTGCTGGACATAGGCCTCTCCTATTAACTATGAGTATAGACACATTAGGAGGTAAATGCCCATAATCGCCATGCTGGGCAAGCGGCTTGGCGATCGCAGTACTATGTCCACTATGATGACGCTGCTGCCCATCATCAATCTTGTAGAATGGTCAGTGACACTTTAATCCCTTAGTCGACTCTTACGACACCCGCAAGAGGAATTGGGGTGGTGACAAATGTATTCTTACTGCCGTCACCACACGGCAAATTTAGGACAATGTATGTATATTAATGTATTTTAAATAATAACGAAGAAGCAAATCTTTACGCACTCCACATCCTTGTAAATGGAACAGGAGATGAACTGGCGGTTCTTGTAGATGCTGGTGTAGAGGAAGGGCCCGTAGCACTTGTTGGAGCGCTCCTTCACGAGGCAGGCGGAGATGATGCCGATGACGATGGAGTTCGCGCCTTCGCCGTAAATGAGGGGGCCGCCGTGGTCATTCTAGAATATGTAAGATACACAAGTGGCTAAAAAATAAAGTGCGTTCTATTGCCAGGGACGTTTTGGGACAGAATAAACGCCCTATATTTTTTTGGAATTTTTTTCAGTTTTTTGGACTTGTAGTACTTATGTAGTAACGTATGCGGAATGAAATCTGGACAAAGTTAAATGTTGTATTAAATAAATAACAACATCATAATTTTTTTAAATACTCACGTCTCTTGATATCGATTTTAAATTTTAACCAGGATTCATGTAAGATAAAAACTACTTGAATCCGAAGTGTATAACTTCAGTTTTATGGTACTTTATCCATTGATGTCGAAAAAACTGATGTTAGCATTTTTCTTGCCTCTAATTTTATCTTCTGTACGAAAACTTTTTAAACAGACATCCTTTGCTCATCATATTTAATATTCTAGTACATTGGGCTATTGGTACTCCAAAAATAATAGTAACTATGCTAAAAATGTTTAGTTAAAATTACCTATAGCTCGTTCAGCGTGACATCTGTTACTGAAAAACCAGTGTTTTTTTACACTTTTTGACCAAATGACGAAGCCACATTTTCATAGTTGTTTATTTTTATTTTCGGTGTTGGTAGGCTTGCTCTATGCTAAAGTTTCGTGATGCCCATGCTTTAAGGATATTGTGTATATTTTTTTTGTTGTATTTGGAAGTCCACCTGGACTCTGTGTTCGATTTTGTGATGCGATCTAACGTAATTTCCTTTATTCGAGCTCTCTCAGAAAAGTATCTGTAGCTAAAATGTTACATTACTAACATTACACTACGGTTTCTAATATTATTTTTTGGAAAGAAAAATAATGCGAAATTAATATAAAAAAGTGTTTCAAATCTTGCCTTCTTCTAAAAATTCAGAATTATCGTCGATTTTGGCCATAGCATGTGTCCCAAGGAAAATACATGGGTAAGGCCGCGGATTTTGACGAATTCGGAGCTTAAAATTTGTCTTGCTCATAAAAAAAAACTGATAACATCTAGAGAACTCTGATCAATTTTAAAATATTCTCCTATGCTCAGTTACATGTAATCAAATGAAATAGCTAATTTAGCTCTTTATTTAAAATTAATAAATAAATATTTCTGCCAAAAACGTAACGAAAGTCGAGTAATTTTTTCGACTACGAGAACTTAAAACCTTTTTTTTTATATTATTAGACTTGTCAGCATTAAATGTTTGTTTTAAACCAAATTATAATGATAAACGATTGCTTCGTTCATTAAGAACTTATGATATGTGAACAATTTTACTGTTTTCTTTCCCTTTACTTTTTAGGTCACCAATTCCAAACTTACGTTACGATACTTTCGTAACGCTTTTTTAAGGTCATATTTAAGCCAATGTTGGTAGAAATTTGTTTATCGACACTAGCAACTCTTATTCTAGTAGGGCGACACCCATAAGCACACTCACTCCCATTAATTCGTTAATAAATGGTTGTCACAGTGCACACGGGGAAAGTTTTAGCAAAAAACCTCTAAAGTGGTAGTGTGATTTGCACGGTAAGTAGTGATTATTATTAAACGGCTGTTTTTTCATACGAAAGGGTTTAGTTTTAAACGTCAGTAGCATGTACTATTATGTTCAGATTGCAATTATTTACCAAGATAATCAACCTTTTTTCAAATATACGTTACACTTGTGTTACGAATACGTTACATTTTTACAAAACGTAACGTATTTTTTATGTTACGTAACGAAAATATGTGGTAAAGGGAAGTGGACACAGAAATTTACTAATTTAAATGAGTTTTATTAGATTTTGAATGACAGCATACTGTAACAAGTGTTTGCGAAACAAATCAAATTATTTTGTTATTTAGGTATTTTGATTTGCGTTTTTAGAAGTAATCAGCTTTTTCCAGTGGGTAATTTTACCCCCTTAGGGCTAATGAAATTATTAACGCGTTTATTAGTGTTAATTAATAACAGTTCATTTTCCATTTAAGCATTTATAGTGATTTATATTAGTTTATTTAGTTCCAAAGATTATTGCATTAAAACATTTGTAAACACTGTTAATTTAAGTAATTACCAAGTATGAGAAATTACAGTATATGGGTTGATTATTATATTTGATTAAGACAAGTATTTAGCGATAACAATATGTTTTTTTTATGACCTTTATTTAATCAGAGTTCATATCAGTATGAGCTGAGCTTTATATGCGTTTTATGGTAACGTAACGTATTTTTTTTATGTTATGTCTGTGTCACATTCGTCAAAATCCGCGGCCTTACCCACATGCAGTTTTGCGACATTGGTCTACTTGATTGGCCACAATTTCTAAAGAAATATGCCAAAACACATAACACTTCCCGAATTAATACACAAATCAATTTAGCATTGAGATACAATTTCTGTTTAATTTTTTTTAATTGTTCAAAATCTGTCCAAATTTCATTTCGCATACGTTAAGTATGGGCATTTACCTCCTAATGCGTCTATACGCATAGTTAATAGGAGAGGCCTACGTCCAGCAGTGGACTATCATAGGCTGATGATGATGATGATGATGATGATACGTTAAGTACGGTGGTATATAATTATAATTGTAGTACGTAATACGTAAAATTCATAAAATATCGATCCTGTTGAAGCTTCTAATAAAACCCTAAGTTCCACAAAGTTTTAAAAGCTTACAGGCAACGGGAATGCACTTATTATGTTTTC
Source organism: Thaumatotibia leucotreta (assembly GCA_025490895.1). Lineage (NCBI taxonomy): Eukaryota > Metazoa > Arthropoda > Insecta > Lepidoptera > Tortricidae > Thaumatotibia > Thaumatotibia leucotreta. The sequence continues at coordinate 71,874 of JALPQI010002391.1, forward strand.
GCCACCTTATACATATATATTATTTATAATATATATACTAAATAAGATACCTAAATATTAGCGAATATTTTTATCTTAAGATCTGAGAAAGGGTTCATTTTTACAAACGGGTACTTTTATCTGGGGATTGATAATTTTTCAATGCAATCTGACTTTTTGAGAGTGAGTAATATTGACGATATACAGTGTGGCTAAAATATAAATGCATCGCCGCTGCTAGCGAAAGCAGATCCCGTAGGAGTATTTCGGAAATTTCAGAAGGCTTGATTTTGTTTTTGAAAATGCACTTATTTTTCGGCCAACCTGTCTGACTGAAACTGATGATTCTAAAATATTTGCCTATATGAACAAAAATGTTTTTAGGACTTTGATACAGCTAGCTGTACAGAAGTGTCTACGACAAAACAAATATTTTAACATACTACAATCAAATAAAAATGTATAAAAACTGGATGAAATACTTCACAGAAACCGCCATCCGCCATATTTCCTCCTTTCGACTTCCTCGCTTCTGATTCGTTCAAGTGTGTGTGGTGGTCGTGCGCAGAGTGCATCACCAAGTTGGTGGGCACCTTCTCGACGTATCTTCTCCCTCCTTCTTCTTCGTCTGAGTAATTAATATCTTGGCAGTCGACGTACTTCTCCTGTGAAGATTAAAGGTATGTAGCAAAATTGAACAATATTAATCTGCCACTTTGCCATATAATATCAGTTCACATGATCAGCCTATCTCAGTCCACGGCTGGACTGAGATAAATAAAATAAAGCCTCTCCTATTAATATACGTAAAGACGCATAGTTAATAGAAGAGACCTACGTCCAGCAGTCATCAGGGATTATCATAGGCTGATGATGTATGATGATAGACGCATTAGGAGGAAAATGCCATATGCTGCGCGCTCTCACACAACTAAATGCGCTCTTGGGATCTGCACCAGAGTGTGACTTGTTTGCATGGCGATGGGCGGCTGTCTGTGTGAGGTTGTGTGAGGAGATGAATGTTAGGCTTTCAACTGTGAAAATGTAATTGTGTGTACTTTATCTATGTAAAACTATATGCATAGCAACTTATTTGTACCTTTGTTAGTTTGCATGACGAATTGGATGTACCGTAAAGTCGTGTAAATATTTGTAAATAAATAAATAATCGCCACCCTGGACGCTGCTGCCCATCATCAATCTTATATCAAAGATAAAGAATGGTGAGTGACACTTCAATCCCTTAGTCGAGAAGTCGGAAGAATTGGGCTGGTGACAAATGTATTCTCACTGCCGTCACCACACGGCACTATCAGTTAGTAACTTTTATTGCATTTTTTATATCTACGATCCAATCTAACGAATGTTTATTTTTGGATAAAGGATCTTTCCTGACGGTGAAACATTTTGATATGATAGTGAATTTCACCAATTTGTAAATATTCAAAAAATCTATTTTATAAAATAAAATAATTAAAAAATTAAAAAACACGACTGCCGTTTTAAGCGAACTGAAAAGTAACAAATAATTCCTTCTTCAGGTTAATTCTTGTGAGCGTGTCTACATAATAGGCACTTGTCTCATTACTTACTATATTTTGTTTTGATTGCAGTCGGGGAACCTCCATATATTTATATTTTCCGTAATGAAAGGTTCCCCGACTGCAACCGAAACAAAATATAGTAAGTAATGAGACAAGTGCCTATTATGTAGACACGCTCACAAGAATTAACCTGAAGAAGGAATTATTTGTTACTTTTCAGTACGCTTAAAACGGAAGTAGTGTTTTTTAATTTTTTAATTATTTTATTTATTTGAAACCTTTTAGTGAATCTGGAGATTCCTTAAAGTTGGATGGAATTTCGGGCTGAAGCTTTGCTCCGGGGGCCCGAGAAGTTCCAATCCCGCTAATTTTGGGCGAAGCCGAAGGGCACGCCGCGTGAGGGCTGGAGCATTACCGGAACCAATGTAAATCTATTTTGAGCGAGTAAATTGACCTACCGTGCTTCTTCTTCAAGCACCCCAGCATCTTAATAAACCGATATCCGTGTAGGGCCCAAGGCACAACGGGCGAGTCCACAACTCCACACGGTCCTCACAACCGTCTCTCTTAACTATTATTGAAATCGAATAATCGAACCAGAGGGCCCAACGGTTGGCATCGAACTCCAGCGAGGACTGAAAGCCGAGCTCCGCGTAGGGCCAGCAGCCAAAAGCGGCAGTCAGAGGGGCGCCAGCTTGCGAGGCCGAAGGCCGAGCCGCCAAAGCCCAGCACTACCACGTCAGCCGACGGAATAGTGTAACGTTAAAATGGATCCGACGATCGTTTTGAAAACCTGCGAAGGCCATATCGGCCCTATGGCCTTCGCAGGCCTGAATCGTCCCTCAGAGACCGCTGGCTTGCGAGGCCGAAAGGTGAGCCCCCGGCCCGGACCACTGGAGCCAGAGTCAAGAGAGAAGACTTTCACTTAGATGGCCCAAGTGTCACTTGGAAGAAATTTAAAGCAAGGTCAAAGAAGGAGCTGCAAGAAAATTGAGCTATCAAGCTTCTAAATAAGCCCAGCTCCACAATAGGGCCGAAGGCTTGGAGCGTCACTATCGGGGTGCTTCAAACGCGAGCCCGGTGGGTCGGAGGCCCAACGAGTCAGTCCAAGCGGTACAACTGCCCTTCTTAACTGCCTTAACAATCGAAGCTAGTGCCCAGCTCTTCCACACTACGTGATGAAATAGTTTAACATCAAAACGAATCAGAGATCCGCAGACCCAACGATCGTTTCCACAACCTGCGAAGGCTGCGGACCGTGCTCCGCGTAGGGCCGAAAGCCCGAAGTGTCCCCCAAAGGGGCGCCGGCTTGCAAGGCCGAAGGCCAAGCTACCAGACCCCAGCGCTCCTTCGCAATACGATGGAAAAGTGTATTATCAAAACAAATCTCAGGGCCGCAGGGCCAAAAATTTATTTGGAGAAAATGCGGAGGCTAAAAGCCGAGCGCCGCGTAGGGTCAAAGGCCTGGAGCGCGGCCCGACGGCCGCTTGCCTGTTAGGGCGAAGGCCGAGCTGCGTGAGACTCAATTTACCAGGCAAACCTACCTTCCTTCTTCTTACCAACTCCCCTGCACAAATGTTAAGGCCTAACCCGGCCCTGGAACGGTGAAATCTTCCCCCCCTTTAGTGTTCCTCTCCAGCCGCGCCATATCATCTGACTAAGCTCGTTTTCTAGTGGCGTCACAACACCTATCATGTACCTAATTTAATTACTTATAAGATGTACTACGTAGTTTGAGAGATACGAGACTTTTAATCTGGGCCGGCGTTTTTCATCCAAAATAAGTTATTCATACAATTTTTGTTACCATTTGTTGTACCATTTAAAATTGTATGCGCATGCTACAACACGTATAACAATTTTGTTTGGCCACAATGCTATTGTGATTGTATTTTTAAGGGACATTCCTCTGATATGCGAATGATATCTCGAAATCCCCAATATTTGTGAGTACGTTATTTTTTTGATATTGTATTCTGGCCATTCTCCGCAACGCTGGCCCAATACTTGTTGGGAACTTTTCAGACATCCTTGATTTCTTCGCAGATGTATGCAGGTTCCCTTACGATGTTTTCCTACACCGTAAAGCACTTTGTGTACAGTACTGGACAAAATTTTAGGTTCACACCACGATTTTGATACGAAATCGACTCTTTGGTTTATCATCATTTTTCCAGCACTTAAGTCGACACTTGTTTAAAGTAATATGTGACTAATTATTGAGCTATTTCTTTTTGATTGACCGTTACTTTCGTTTTGAACAGTTCGGACAACTGAGGCAGCTGTGGCAGCTTTAAGCAGTCATGTCATCATGAAAATTCGTTTGCCTATGAATTATTATCGGATCCAATGTATAAAATTGTTCAGTTTCTATGCGAAATTAATATTAAATAGATCTTGAAATTTTGTTGTGAACACTGAAAAAAAAAAATCCCCCGCAAGTGTATTTTGTATCGAAATCAATGGAGTGAACTTAAACTTTTGACCGGTATCTCATCATCATCATCATCATTTCAGCCAAAAGACGTCCACTGCTGGACATAGGCCTCCCCCAATGATCGCCAATATGACCGGTTCTGCGCTGCTTACCTCCAGCGGGTTCCCGCGACCCTGACCAGGTCGTCGGACCATCTTGTGGGAGGTCTGCCCACACTGCGTCTTCCGGTACGTGGTCGCCAGTCCAGCAGTTTCGGGCCCCATCGGCCATCTGATCTTCTGGCGATGTGCCCAGCCCACTGCCACTTGAGTCTGGCAATTCTGCGAGCAATGTCGGTTACTTTGGTCCTCTTGCGGATCTCCTCGTTTTTGATTCGATCACGCAAGGAAACTCCGAGCATTGCTCTCTCCATTGCCCTTTGAGTGACTTTGAGCTTTTTGATCAGGCCCATAGTGAGCGCCCACGTCTCCGTACCGTAAGTCATCACTGGCACACACACTGGTCAAAGACTTTTGACTTAAGACACTGCCGTAAATTCGATGAGAAGATTTTTTGCAACTTCCCGAACGCTGCCCAGCCAAGTCGGATTCGACGATTTACCTCTTTCTCAAAGATGGACCTACCTAACTGAACAGTTTGTCCCAGGTAGACATACTCGTCAACAACTTCGAGAGTAGAGCCTCCGACTGTAACGGGAGATGGTACTACTTGAGCATTGAACATGACTTTCGTTTTTTCCAAATTCATCTTCATACCAACTAGTCCGGACCGGTATCTACTGTATATCAAATGATATATCGCACATAAGTTATTTGAAAAACTCATCGGTACGAGCCGGGGATTTAACCCACGACCGCTGCGTAGCAGCCGTGCATTTTACCCCTTGACCACAAGCGCGTATGTACAATGTATATGTTTCATACACACTTAGCGGTCAAGAAGATGTGTCAACTGTGACAGTCATGTCACGTCTTAGGCTTCGAAGAAAAACTTCAATAGTGCGATGTAGAACATTTCGAGTTTTCTCTTCAAACATATATTTAAACATATAACTTGTATATATATTTATAATCTGCATGTAAAATACTTTCATTTGATACCCAAATCATAGCATTTTGATGACATATTATTCTTGGCGCTTTAATTGTATTTTAATGAATCTGGCTTTTCTAGAATAAGTAACAAACATGTAAGTTAAATACATATTCGTAATTGCAGTTCAAAGCTCTTCATTTTCATACCAAACTCGATAGGTTTTTTCAAAATTGATTTTTTTTGGTCAGACATTATTGAATTTATAGGCCGCCATATTGTTTTTAACGTGACGTCACATATCCTATGTTACCCGCGACGTCACGAGGATTCTAATGATACCTTACACTATTAAAAACGGTTAAGTGGTCGCGAAGATCTGCGTGTTTAAAGAAAATATGAAACATACATAGGGACTGAACACATATACTCTCCTTTTGGCAGTCGTGTAAAAATACTGTAGGCTTATGAAAGTCCCGTGTTTAATCGTTTGTCGTTTTTCTAGTCTGTCAGGTTCTAACAAGTAAGCAAGTGCGAAAGTGACGAGCAGCACTATAAACAGCAAACGCGTGACCACCATAATCCACCTTACTTCATAGACGTTACTCCATAGAAAGTCGTATTTTCTATGAATCAACGTCACCAGCATTTTTACTGCAGTAATTTTGAATACCTACTTACTTTCTTGTAATTTTAGTTAGGGTCAATATAGTAAACTGCATTGTCTGCATTCCAAGTAGGTGGAATTAAAAAATAACCAGCTCCGCTCAGTATTATTTTACACCTACCTGACTTATAGTCTCAATATACAATAGGGACTTACATTACAGATTTCAGACATGGTCTGTCCAAGATCCTTACTGCATATCATGTAGTTCTCAATGATGTTGCTGTAGCGAGTTCCCCAGCGTTTCTTGCATCTGTTCTTTGAAATGATTTCTACTCGAGATTCGAGGAGATCTTGTTGGCCGGCATCTCTTCTTCGAGTCGCCCACTATAAAAACGATTATGATTAATCGATATAATTTTGCCGATATATTACTTCAACGATGTATATTAGCGCTGAGCATGGAGTTCAACTTAAAAACAGTATATACGTCAGATGAATGTTAGCTAGCCTTTTCTTTCATATGCCTGTTTTGAGTTTTATAAAATAGCAGTCATACTTACGAGTATTCTCATCTAACGGATATATTTCTAATCGTGAATTGCGCTTACGTCGCTGTATTTAGAAGTGCTACCCCAGCCCGCAATCCAGGCGATGTTGCCAGCATTTTCCAGCGTAGCACTCTGGTTGTTGTACGCCACAGGCTTGGGCACGAATTCGCAACCGCGCACGCGTCGTTCAAAGTCGAAGTTGTCTTCCACTTTAACTACCGCGATGTCGTTATTCATCCATCTGATGTTGTCATTTTCGTGGCCGTCGAAAACGTAGTCTAAAATGTTAAGGGCAGTTCAAAGACACATCACATTATCAGCCTATATCATTCCACTGCTGGACAACGGCCTCTCTTTAGCCTATGCAAGTATGCATGTGGTCGCATTAGGAGGTATATGGCCATAATCGCCACGGCAATCAGGTTGGCGATCGCAGTCTTAGTGTGTCCACTAGGATAATGCTGCTATTCATCATCAAGCTTCAATAAATTGCTCAGTGACACTTCAATCCCTTAGCCGACTCTTACGACACCCACACTACCCACAGGTGGTTGTCGTAAGAGTCGGCTAAGGAGTTGGGGCACGGTACGTTCAAAGATCAACAGTGGAACAAATCAAGTTGCTTAATGAATTGTTTTGATTTGTGCTATCAATGTAGTATTCACGTGAAACGTGCCAAATAAATTGGTTTACGAAATGGGAAACTATAAATAACATTATTATAGTTCATCAGATCATCAGTCATCATACTACAGTTTGCTTACTTTTAGGAACACATTTCCAAATAGCTTTCTTAGCACCGTTCTTGATACATAGGTTGTTATACTTATCATCTTCCACTGCATACCTGTGAATATAAAACAATACATTTACTCTGGCTCGTGATGCTGCGCATCTTTAAGTCCTGATATAATTATAAAGTCTGCCTACACAATATGTTGAAATTTGAAATCAATCACCATGTTATAAAGCTAATGAACTCACGAAAAGTCAAACAAACTCCTAAGTACAATGCCAAAATTACTAGATATAATTAAAATGCCTCTGGACTCTACTGGTGTAGTACAAGTTACAGAACATGCCAAAATTTCCTAAAATTACTGGACGTTTTCATGAGACTCATGCAAATTGCCACTGAGAACACTCTCGTTCAGATTAGGGATTATTACGGCAAGTTCTGAACGATGGCGACATTTGACATTTGAGTTCTCCGGTGATGTACCAACTTATCAAGTGCTAAAGAAATTGGCTCTAGGGCTTGGCAATAAATGTGTGAAGAATGTCCCATGAGAACATTACCAACTTTGGTACATTGCTACTCTGGACTATTGAAATATTAAAATTATATAAACTACTGGTTTGTCGTAATTACCAGTAACGGTAATGGCGACTAAAGAACGATAATTCTCTATGAGGCAAATATTAAAGGACGAAGCGCAAGGCTAGGGTCATTAAACAGGAGCACAGAAATTTGATAATTTATATACAAGGTGCCCACGAGGAAAGGGAAAAATTGCATATTCCTGAGACTAAAAGAAGCAAAAAATGTTAAATGGGTTTTGGTCAAAATTGCAAAAAAAAATTTTTTTTTTGTTTTTTTCTTGATGTTCTAAATGCCTTAATACACAAGAAAAGGATTTTATTAATCAAACTATCGCAAAAAATGCACTTTAAAGTTTTTTACATTTGCTAAGTAATTAAAAATATTTTTGTTCATTTGATGTCTGTCAATTAAGTGTGACAAGACTAAGACAACATGGTGACCAAATCGTTTCCTAAAATGCGTTTATCATAGCGTAACGGTCTAAAACGGTTTTAAGAAAAAAAAAAAACTTAAAATTGACTGAATCCAGAAAACTTCAAATGACATTTTTAACTTCAAATTTGGTCAGAAATCCGCTGTTGAATTTTTTCCCTTTCCTCATGGGCACATTGTAAGTTAGGAGTTATACTTGTAAGTTCCAGAAACGACGTAAAAGTGCTCAGCATCCTCGATGCAGGCTGCCGAAGTGATGATATACTCCTCATGGACGATGATGCCGCCGCACAACCAGGTTCGATAGGACTGCTGCTTCGCATTGCTCTTCGGCAACTTCAGGTGCACCTAAAATAAATGCTTAGAGTTAACCTCCCCCCAGAGGGAGTTTTCGTCACATCATCAACCAGTCCACTGCTGCAGTGTTATTCACTAAGGAAACCGCCTTGCTGTCAGCGCTGTGTCAGTGCTGCGGCAGCGTCGAGCCTAAAAATGGTATTCACTTTAAACGACACTAGTGCTCGGCGACGAATGCGGCGTGAGCTGGAACTACATTGCGCCGAAAGTTTGACGTTTAATGTATGAACTTCGTATTATCTAAAGAAAAACAGCGACGAACTCGCCCACAACCTCGCTCACAGCCTCGATTCCTAATGTCAAATCAAACAGCTAGGATTTTAGACAAGGCTGTCTCGACATCGAGCTCGTTGACGAACGCAGCGTCGAATGTGTCAATAAGAGAATAGCATAGCTGGACGTAGGCCTCTCCTATTAACTATGCGTAATAGCGTATAGACGCATTAAGAGGTCATCATCATCATCATCTCAGCCATAAGACGTCCACTGCTGAACATAGGCCTCCCCTCTGGACCTCCACATGTACCGGTTAGATGCGACCTGCATCCAGCGTGTCCCGGCGACCTTCATAAGGTCGTCTGTCCATCTTGGGGGTGGATGTCCTACGCTGCGTTTGCTTAGCCGTGGAGGTAAATGCATTAGGAGGTCATAATCCCCACGCTGGGCAAGCGGATTAGCGATCGCAGTAATGTGTCATGTATAATGACGCTGTTGCCCATCATCAATATTCTATTAAAGAATAGTCAGTGACACTTCAATCCCTTAGTCGACTCTTACGACACCCGCCTGCGGCGGGTCTTTCTTAGTTAGTCCTATTGGTATTTTGGTCCATCTTCTTGTCCGTTTATCTATACTTGTCACAGGAATTTTACTCAGAAACTGTAAGGCGTAGATCGTTTGATCTACGCCTCGAGGTGCATTCAGACCAAGCGAACATTCGCTATTCTAACCTCCCAATCTACGAAATTCGATCGTTACACAAAACGTGATTGGTTGATTTCGTAGAGCGGGGGATAGAACAGCGAATGCTCTTTTGGTCTGAATGCACCTTTAGAGTATCGACCCCTTTGGTCGATTGCAAAAACTTGTACATAGTTAAGGGCTTTCACGTAAACAAAATTTTACAAACTAATTGTATGTTACGAAGTTACGGCATGGTATGTATGACAAATTTTCGTAACACAATGGAAACGATCGTGATTTTTGTTTTCATGTAGGGGCTCGTCAAGAAATCATGTGATCATTTTTGGCCGAATTTCGACCCCCGCCCCTCCCTGGTGATATTTGGTGATCATAAGCCTAGACAAGCCTAGCCCCACTAGGCAAGAACGTTTATTATTAGCAGAATATACAATGTCATCAATGGTGACTATTGGGCAGCCCTCGGGGGACGAGGTGTTTTTAATCCCTTCATCCTCCACTTCATCGGCGTTAAGCCACTCTGCGCCATCGTCTTCTTTTACGACGCAGTTCACTCGCCGCCATTCGCGGCCGGATGATCGCTGCACAATCTTCTTCTTGTGGAGAATTTTGTGGGCCATGACATTTTTTTTTAGCGAAAGTAATTTTATAGTTGTTTCTGATTTTCCCCTTTTGTAAAAAATGCACGTGATGTGTCTCAGACCCCCCCCCCCCCATCGTGATCAGCATGGCGGCGTGATATTTTACCGACTCCCCCCCCCTCCTCTAAAAATAATCACATGATTTCTGGACGAGCCCTAACTCGGTTCACATTTTTCAACATAATAACTCGGAATTATAAAGAGGTTCAATTTCGTTGTTTTTATCTACCTTTGAGATGTATGATTCACTGATTCAATTTCAATTATCAACAGAAGGCGCTGTACATTTGGGTTTAGATTTAAAACTATCATAAATGTCTTTTTTTAATACTTACCATATACGGTCTGCCTTCTGTAACTTCCCAGCCATTTATAATCCTTCGGGTATCATTAATTATTTTCGTTATTGCTTCGGGTACGTGTGTCGCTACTTCAATAGTGTAAACATCTAAAAATAATATTATCGTATAATTTAATATATCGGGTAAGTAACATAAAAAATTGTTTCAAAATTAAAAAAGTATACTGGTCGATCTAATTTACCTCTACTTATATTACCTATTTATGTGGTATATACCTATACGTATTTAAAAAATATGTTTTAATTGTTATTCCGAGCAATATGTCTAAAGGGTCGTTCAGACCTAGCGAACATTCGCAATTCTGACCTCCCACTCTACGAAATTCGATCGTTATACAAAACGTGATTGGTTGATTTCGTAGAGAGGGGGATAGAACAGCGAATGGTCTTTTGGTCTGAATGCACCTTTATTGATACTCAGCACTTGAGAACAAGCGAAACAATTTTGTTATTTCGAATGGTCATCTTTTTCGCAAGAAAAAGCAATGTGCCTAAATTTATTGATCAGAGAAAAAAATAAAACATCTTAGGTTACTTAACATAATGTTATCGATCTGCATGTAAATGTTGCAGAAAGCAATAGATATAATTATGATGATGAAGTAAATACGTTACCTGAAATTAATACTAAAATACTTGCAACGAAAAAGACAGATTTCATGACGATGCACACTGTTCACATGGGTGAAAATTACGAGATCAAGACAGGATTGATTTTTGTGATAATTTCACGGCTTGCAATTACTTGAAAACTTTATGAGTTGAGATTAGAAAAGGTATAATTGTTATGGAAATGTATTTGTAGAAAGTTAAAACTGAAACGTTCCGGTGGTTTGATTTGAATAATAAAGAATAAGATGACATTTGTTACTTTATTTGACACCCTATATAATATTTCAAAAACTAATTTACTTAACATTTGGTCGGCACAACGTGCCACTACGGAAATATAATTATGCCATTTGTAACAATTTGGATGCCTATTAGTCTTCAAACAAATCCTTAGTGTCTGTGTCTCCTTTCTCTTGAAGTTTGTCTAGTTATGGGATTTTGTAAACGAACTTTAATTTGCCAGTACTTGAGTACAATAAAGCTTTTTCATTATTATTAATTTGCTATTAAACTCTAAAGTTGTAGACCCAGAATCTTGCAAGAGTAATTAAGAGAGAGTTTATCAAACTTATTTGTTGTCCTTTGTGACAATCAATACGAGTATAACGTATGAATGTATGTTTAATTGTTTATAGACAAATATTTGCTCCCGTGTATGTTAAAACGTCTTAAAAAAAATAGTTTCTCAATTTGACTGAATATTTTCTTTTCATTATGTTTGTTACTTTGGGCCGTTATTTAGAGTAAAATAAACCTGTGTGGAGGTTTTTTTACACTTCGGGCGTGGCCGGTAGATGAAATCCCGCTAGTAGTTAAAGTTCGAGAGAAAATGGTGTACGTTTGAATCTATAAATCTTCCATATTCATTCCTAAAATGAAGTGTAACTGCTGAAGGAGACCAGGGGGGCTACCATGATTTCTTAAATGCAATTCAGTTTAGGTTCGGTTTGTCAGTTTCTGACTGTTATTCTATGGAATTTTCAGGTAAGAGTTTAGAGACACATCTCGCGAGTCTCGACTCAGGTTAGGTCTTAAACCAAACCGCATAAGTAGATGGAAACTTTTTAACGGTTTTACTAATTCTAGCAGCATAACAGCAACGAAGACTATCATAATAAGATTTTTGTCCAACACCATTTCTGATGGTTCCTTGAAAATTTTCTTGAACTCCTCATACATTTACAATGATTTTTGTATTTTAATCTACAAATCAAGTATTTTAATTGCTGCATTAAAATTTGATAAAGCGGTACTGTTGATAAACATAATTAAATATTTTGTTGTGTGCAAGAACACAAACCGTACATAAAACGTTCTTGCTATTTGATTGCTGCTGCTATTTTATGCTGGTCGGAATATTTAAATGGCGAGTGCCTGTCTATTATCGTATGTGCTCAATATTTATAGTCACATAAGGAATATATCACTTTAAAATAAATTAAGTAAAAAAAGTTTTAAGTTAAACGGTTTTTATTGCACCAAAAACTAGAAAATAAAAATTAGTTGTAACTAACCGTAAATGCCACTTTCTGCAGATTAGTCACGTGAAACTATTATCACTGTAGTCTTCCCAAGTCGGATGCTGAAAACCACGTTTAGCCTCTGTGTCAGTGGATTAAGCGTTACCTAATCGGAAACTTTTACCAAACTGAAATAAAAACGTGGGGCGTACGCAATTGTGTTTAAGTCACTATAGTTATTTAAGAACACACATAGAAATCAAAACAGCAATAGTGGAATAAGTTCTGTTCGGGCCTTGATAAAAGTTATTTACCTCTATAGAAGTGTTGGAACAGATGGATGATGAATCGCAAAATTAAAGCTACAATTAGATATTTTGAACTTGCATGTTTCTTTATAATAACGCCCCACGTTTTTATTTTAGTTTGGTAAAAGTTTCCGATTAGGTAACGCTTAATCCACTGACACAGAGGCTAAACGTGGTTTTCAGCATCCGACTTGGGAAGACTACAGTGATAATAGTTTCACGTGACTAATCTGCAGAAAGTGGCATTTACGGTTAGTTACAACTAATTTTTATTTTCTAGTTTTTGGTGCAATAAAAACCGTTTAACTTAAAACTTTTTTTACTTAATTTATTTTCAAGTTTTTAGTGCAATTGTTAAGTTAATTTTCGATATTATATCTGCTAATACTAGATCAAAGATGTTGTTTGTAATATGCAATACAATTATGCACTGCTAGCGTTTAACTCTCGCGCTTTAATCACGACACATTGTAAACGTAATGGACATTATTTTATATGTAACGAGAGGGGAATCCCTGCTGACTAGATATTTTTAGAAATCCGACACTAAAATAATGTCAGCTTGAATGCCCGAAGTGTCTCAAATGGACGATACCTTAGATAACAGAGATCTGACAATATGGAATATATCAATCAATTTGGTTTGTTGAGAAAATCTAGTTAAAATTTTTATATTGTACACATTATACAAGTCGAATTTCGAGACTATAAAATATAAACTCATACTGTCAGTCGACCATCAGCTGGAGGGCTGCAGGCCCGACGGCTCACCCTACGCGATCCACTCACGCTGTCACTCCATCAGCTGGAGGGCCGCAGACCCGACGGCTCGCCCAACGCGAACCACTCACGCTGTCACTCTATCAGCTGGAAGGCCGCAGGCGCGACGGCTCGCCCTACGCGAACCACTCACGCTGTCACTCTATCAGCTGGAGGGCCGCAAGCCCGACGGCTCGCCCTACGCGAACCACTCACGCTGTCACTCTGTCAGCTGGAGGGCCGCAGGCCCGACGGCTCGCCCTGCGAGATCCACTCACGCTGTCACTCTATCAGCTGGAGGGCCGAAGGCCCGACGGCTCGCCCTACGCTCCGCGATCCACTCACGCTGTCACTCTATCAGCTGGAGGGCCGCAGGCCCGACGGCTCGCCCTACGCGAACCACTCACGCTGTCACTCTATCAGCTGGAGAGCCGAAGGCCCGACGGCTCGCCCTACGCGATCCACTCACGATGTCACTCTATCAGCTGGAGGGCCGCAGGCCCGACGGCTCGCCCTACGCTACGCGAACCACTCACGCTGTCACTCTATCAGCTGGAGGGCCGCAGGCGCGACGGCTCGCCCTACGCGAACCACTCACGCTGTCACTCTATCAGCTGGAGGGCCGAAGGCCCGACGGCTCGCCCTACGCGAACCACTCACGCTGTCACTCTATCAGCTGGAGGGCCGTAGGCCCGACGGCTCGCCCTACGCGATCCACTCACGCTGTCACTCTATCAGCTGGAGGGCCGCAGGCCCGACTGCTCGCCCTGCGCGATCCACTCACGCTGTCACTCTATCAGCTGGAGGGCCGCAGGCCCGACGGCTCGCCCTACGCTACGCGAACCACTCACGCTGTCACTCTATCAGCTGGAGGGCCGCAGGCGCGACGGCTCGCCCTACGCGAACCACTCACGCTGTCACTCTATCAGCTGGAGGGCCGCAGGCCCGACGGCTCGCCCTATGCGAACCACTCACGCTGTCATTCTGTCAGCTGGAGGGCCGCAGGCCCGACGGCTCGCCCTGCGAGATCCACTCACGCTGTCACTCTATCAGCTGGAGGGCCGAAGGCCCGACGGCTCGCCCTACGCTCCGCGATCCACTCACGCTGTCACTCTATCAGCTGGAGGGCCGCAGGCCCGACGGCTCGCCCTACGCGAACCACTCACGCTGTCACTCTATCAGCTGGAGGGCCGAAGGCCCGACGGCTCGCCCTACGCGATCCACTCACGATGTCACTCTATCAGCTGGAGGGCCGCAGGCCCGACGGCTCGCCCTACGCGATCCACTCACGCTGTCACTCTATCAGCTGGAGGGCCGCAGACCCGACGGCTCGCCCTACGCGAACCACTCACGCTGTCACTCTATCAGCTGGAGGGCCGCAGGCCCGACGGCTCGCCCTACGCTAACCACTCACGGTGTGAAACTATTAGCTGGAGGGCCGTAGGCCCAACGGCTCGCCCTACGCGATCCACTCACGCTGTCACTCTATCAGCTGGAGGGCCGCAGGCCCGACAGATCGCCCTACGCGATCCACTCACGCTGTCACTCTATTAGCTGGAGGGCCGCAGGCCCGACGGATCGCCCTACGTGATCCACTCACGTTGTCACTCTACCAGCTGGAAGGCCGCAGGCCCGACGGATCGCCCTACGCGAACCACTCACGCTGTCATTCTATCAGCTGGAGGGCCGCAGGCCCGACGGCTCGCCCTACGCTAACCACTCACGGTGTGAAACTATTAGCTGGAGGGCCGTAGGCCCAACGGCTCGCCCTACGCGATCCACTCACGCTGTCACTCTATCAGCTGGAGGGCCGCAGGCCCGACAGATCGCCCTACGCGATCCACTCACGCTGTCACTCTATTAGCTGGAGGGCCGCAGGCCCGACGGATCGCCCTACGTGATCCACTCACGTTGTCACTCTACCAGCTGGAAGGCCGCAGGCCCGACGGATCACCCTACGCGAACCACTCACGCTGTCATTCTATCAGCTGGAGGGCCGAAGGCCCGACGGCTCGCCCTACGCGATCCACTCACGCTGTCAACCTATCGGCCGGAGGGCCGCAGAAAGTGGCATTGGGCGTTGCGCATGGAACCGATAGCCGTTGGGGCGGTAAGGTTCTCGAGTGGCAGTCACGTACCGGAAGGCGTAACATGGGTAGGCCCTCCTAGATGCGGGTGGCACAGGGCCGGTCCTTGTGGCAATCTTTGGGGGAGGCCTATATTCACCAGTGAACGTCTTTCGGCTGCTATGATGATGATGATGATAATGAAATCCGTATGTTTCTACCAAATATCTAAAGCAGTACTTCAAAATCTACATATCCCTAAACCTAGCCGTTGTGGCAGGCAGTAATACTGGAGTATCAGATTTGAGGAGTTGGACGTTAGCATTAAATTCGCATGTGTGTACTTAATATCTAAAGAACTTCTTTGAAATCATATATCGATAAAAGATAAACCTTACCGTTATTGTAGGCAGTACTGCAGCATCAGGAGTGAGGAGTTGGAAGTCAAGATCAGACTGTTAGTATTTGATTATGCCAAACATGCTATACTTTCATTTTCACGTGTCTAACACTCTCGGTTAAGGTAAGCAGTACGTCTGCAGCATCAGGCTTTGAGGATACAAGGATAAAAATATTATAATATTGCATTGTCATGGGGACTTGATAAGAGTTCCAAATTTTATTGATTTTGGTGCAGTAGAAGTGGTCGAAAAATCGATCACAAGATTTGAAGCATCGACGACAGTTGATACGCGGTGAAGTTAATAAAAACCGTTTAAAAATGAAATATTGACTATATGCTCATCAGCTATTCCTATCAGAAATATTTTCGTTAAGTTAGTAGGTTATTAGTTAATTTAAACTATAAAATCCTCTTAAATACTTTATTAATCAATATAAACACTGTTTACTTCTTCCCATTCCTCAGAATCACTCCTCCGTGTTGTTGTACTGTGTCTATAAATTTCTTCTCCTTGTGTGTTTTATTTGCCTTTATATTTCCAGCAATGATTCCCTGCTTAATCGGTTTTGTCTCAACTGTCTTATTTTCTGAAGACTCATTTGCCTTAAAAGCGATATTAGCGCCACTTGTATTAGACACAGTAGACACTTTAGCTTCGTTGGTCAGATTAGCCCCACTGCTGGCATTAATCTTGTCAGTTACATTCGCCCCGCTAGCCGCATTTGTCACGTGTATCTCGGCTGGTACTGTAACATTGGTTTTATGTTCTTCGGCCCTACGTAATGCGGCAATTTCATTCTTGGCTGGTCTGAAAAAAAACTCATATTAATACATTTTTAACCCTCTTGTATGGCCTAGAGAACTATAATATTTTCTTCGGTTACCGCGAGGATTACACATGAAATAAAACTATGAAAACCGATAAACTCGCGTATTTTAAGTTTTAACTTAATTCCGACGTTTCGAACACTTTACACACAGGGTTCGTGGTCTGCGGATGACTGTCTGATGACGTCGGAATGAAGTTAAAGTTAGTTAATATACGCGAGTTTATCCGTTTTCATAGTTTTTTTAATGGTGATTATTTATTACAACCTGTACAATCTTGTCGATACTTTATAGAATTCGTCAGTTAAAAGTCAATTCAATAAATTATTTACTAATTAAAGTTAACATTTTATTGCAAAATTGACGTGGGTTGATGCATTATTTCCAACATCCAGTCTGGAAAAGTCTCAAAACCATAATCATCATCATCTTCAAATTAAGATTGAATAGCCTACATACAGTATTGGCCGTGTGGTGACGGCAGAAAGAATACATTTGTCAACACCCAACTCCTCCTGCGGGTGTCGTAAGAGTCGACTAAGGGATTGAAGTGTCACTGACCATATTTGATTAAAGATTGATGACGGGCAGCAGCGTCATCATAGTGGACACATTACTGCGATCGCCAATCCGCTAGCCCAGCGTGGCGATTATGGGCATTTACCTCCTAATGCGTCTATACGCATAGCTAATAGGAGAGGCCTACGTCCAGCAGTGGACTATCATAGGCTGATGATGATGATGATGAGTATCTATCGTGTACTGCCAGTGTGCCAGTACAGTACCTGTCTGTATGACACGATAAATATCATTAGGCTCGATTTAAAATGTCAAAGATGGTTGCTATTCAAGGATTATCTAAAAGAGATTTTTCATTTATTTTGTATTTTAGTATTATATTACGTACTTTTAAACTAGCAATTAGTTATGTTTATTATTTTCTATTCCATTTTTTTTCGAGAATCTGGGAAACAGCTCTTATGATTTTTACAACATTTTCACGTAAGAGTTTAGAGGGGCGAAGAATCGATCTAGTTATGTGATATCTCTAGGAAAAAGCATAATTTCATGTGGGCGAGCGAAGCTCGGTTGCCCAGGTAATTGAATACCTACCCATCCGGATGATCAATCCAGCTCATCACAGTTTCTGTATGTGTTATGCTGGATCTGTACATCTTCGAACATTCTGGGCTGCAAGAAAAATAATAATGAATACAAATAGAAATTGAAAACCCAAATGTTGTTGGACACGTTCAATGAATGCATCTCGTTTCAATCTGGAGTAAAGTTACATTGAGGAGGTAGAAAACTACAACTAAGTAGACCCTATTCAGTTTTGTGTTCCTGCTGGAGAGTAAAAGGTTGTCAGAAAGCTCAAATAGTATGCGGTGGATTGACGACAGGATCCAAGGATTGTCTTCCCTAAGCCGTTAGTAGTTACAGTGAATTAGCGCATGTACCTCCAAACTTCTAGATATTCATAGATAAGGTAGCTTGTCTTGCTTGTCACTTTTTTTTATACAACCGGCTCATTGTGACGTTGTGTCTGGTGAATGCTGAATTTTTGTCAGGAGTTACATAGTGCCGTGGGCAGTAACAATACATTTGTGTCTTCGTCAATCTTCCCACGGGTGTCGTAAGAGTCGACTAAGAGATTGAACTGTCCCTGACTATTGTTTGAAAGAAGATTGATGATGGGCAGCAGCGTGATCATCAGTGATCGGTTTTTTTGGTTCCCCCTAGCGCGATTTAGCGTATAAAAAAATTACGGGTGTGACTATAAAATTTTATTTAACACTATTGTATTATATACACAAGAGCATACTAGTCCGTGGGCTACTCGGCCTGAAATTAGAAAACGGTATAATTTGGGGGTACCAAGTGTTCTTTTTACAGTAGTTAGACATATTCATAAGGATGTTAAAAAAGTATGATAGACATCTCAAAGTGGTAGCTAATAGGCATACGGGCTATTTCAAGATTTCCGTTGTATGACAGGTATGGTTAAAATTAGGAGGTACAAATTTACCTTTTCACGGCTGTTAGGTAAGCTTATAAAAACGTCAAAAATGCAAGATTGCCGTTTATAAGTGCTACCTAACAAAAATGGGGGCCAATCAAAGATGGTGGATCTCAAGTTTTACAAAATCAAGTATATCTCGAGAACTATTAAATATATCTAATTACTCTCTTGAACAAAATTAAAGGCATATCTACAAGCTTCATATTTTGCATACACACCATATTGCTAAAACCAACCAATAATTAATTATGACCAAATTTATGAAAATTTCGTGATTTTGATTTTTTTTGTGTCGTGTTTTTACATAGTAGTCATGACGCTAGAAAAATTAAATATTTTTTGAAAGATAGTGTATTTAATAAGCTTTAATTTGATGTATGTAACTTGTTGGCGGTATTTAAAAAAAGACCCATAAAAAATATTTAAATAAATTGTAGTCATTATCCACCGTATACTTAGTGATTTAAGAGGCGATTTTTTTATATTTTTCAATCTTGGTTATTTGAAATAAGCACTATTATTTACGAGTGGCACTTCCATCGCCTCTTAAATCACTAAGTATACGGTGGATAATGACTACAATTTATTTAAATATTTTTTTATGGGTCTTTTTTTTAATACCGCCAACAAGTTACATACATCAAATTAAAGCTTATTAAATACACTATCTTTAAAAAATATTTAATTTTTCTAGCGTGATGACTACTATGTAAAAACACGACATAAAAAAAATAAAAATCACGAAATTTTCATAAATTTGGTCATAATTAATTAATGGTTGGTTTTAGCAATATGGTGTATATGCAAAATATGAAGCTTACAGATATGCCTTTAATATTGTTCAAGAGAGTAATTAGATATATTTAATAGTTCTCGAGATATACTTGATTTTGTAAAACTTGAGATCCACCATTTTTGATTGGCTCCCATTTTTGTTCGGTAGCACTTATAAATGGCAATCTTGCATTTTTGACGTTTTTATAAGCTTACCTAACAGCCGTGAAAAGGAAAATTTGTACTTCCTAATTTTAACCATACCTGTCATACAACGGAAATCTTGAAATAGCCCGTATGCCTATTAGCTACCACTTTGAGATGTCTATCATACTTTTTTAAGATCCTTATGAATATGTTTAACTACTGTAAAAAGAACACTTGGTACCCCCAAATTATACCGTTTTCTAATTTCAGACCGACTAGCCCACGGACTATACGTTATGAAAGAGAAATATGTCAATATAATTAAAGTTTATTTTTCAAGTTACTATAGGAGACCCGCCGGGAGAATCCAAAAAACCGATCACTGGTCATCATACTGGACACATTACTCTGCGATCGCCAATCCACGTGGTGATTATGGGCGTTTATAATAGGACAGGACATATATTCCATTTTTTTATCAGTGTAACTTACGCTTTGTTCTTATATATAGCGCAGTTCAACAGCACCCTGTTCTTATAGACGCTGGTGTAGAGGAAGGGCCCGTAGCACTTGTTAGTACGCTCCTTCACGAGGCAGGCAGAAATGATGCCGATCACCAGCGGGGTTCGACCGTCGTCAGCTATCAGGGGCCCGCCGTGGTCGTTCTA